>JAVHNF010067634.1:0-14140 GCA_034783455.1 Micropsitta finschii | reverse complement strand
TTAGGCAAGGACTTCCTCACATTAATGTAAAAATATGAATGGTCCTGACAGACAGGATGAGAACTCAGGATTTTTCTCTTTGTGCTTGTTTTAAAAGACGTCCAATTCTCTCAGTGTTTTCCATGCATACTTCATTTCTAGCCCTGATAAAGGACAGCCCTGCACATCTTGGGAAGCAGAAGTTTCAGGCTTTTTCATGGCACGCATAGAGGTGTCTCATTTTTTTCAGATAGAGGCATCTGAGCAGAACTTTCCAGGGCCACATCTCTGTATGGACAGTTAGCCTCTTTTTTTTTGTATTAGATCCATATTCTTCTTCAAACCTAGGCTAATACCATGCCACACTGGCATGAGTGAGGCTCCTCAGCACGCCAAGCTCATGGTTCTGTGGCAGGCTGCAGGTTAGCTCTGGTACTGAAAAACAGCTAGATCTGAAAGCAGGTCACATGTCAATCTGATCCATATGTGCAAACTTGCATTGGTGTGTGTATATCCATGTGTACCAAATACTAATCAACAAAATTAGACAGTGTTCAAAGCTAGGGAATTAAACCATAGTAGTATTGTCATCTGGTTTGCCATCTGCTATGATATTTATGCATGTCAGCTAAATGTCTTTTATATTCATAAGTGTATATCTAATTGTCCCAGTATAAATACAAATGGGCTAGAGAGAAATAGAATGCAAGGAGCCTATAGTTATCACAGCACACTCACTTTATGTGCCATGGGGGTGCACACCCAGTGTTTTCTCAGAAACCAGTTTTGAACAACCATGTCCTTTGAGACCAGGCACAAGTATCTTCATAAGGTACTTCTATGAGAGAGTTCTACTTGGTATTCCCTGCAAATATATAGAAAAACTTAGGTCAGAGTTAAGATTTCTCAGACTTTTACTCTCTTTGGTTTCGCATTGGTCTTCAGATACTGAATAATGGTAGGCATCATTGTAATCGGGACAGTGCTGCTCTTCTGTTGGGTGTGAAAAGGGATCAAATCCATTGATGTTAGAAGTTTTAACCTAGATTTGGTTTTGTGTACACGAGAAGAGAATTTGGACCATACATTTTGCTTTTCTTTTGATATAATCCAGTCTATCTGGAAACAAGAAAGCCATATCAAGCCCCAAATCATAGAACTCAAGTTTTTAAAGGTATCAACTTTCTTTTACAATCTGGGTGGCCTTCACCATGTCTGAGAAAACATGAACCCAGTGGCCCTGGTAATGCACCACCTGTTTTTTTCCAAACTGCTGTAATCAATTTGTCTTTATCCATCACATTACCAAAAGACACTATTAAAATTCATATCTCTGTGTTCTCCCTAGAGGGTAAATCATCAGAGATCTCCAGGGTTTTGGAGTTTTTTGTGGAGATGCAGAAGGCTTTAATTAGGTTTAAAATAAGATCAAATTTCTTCCCTACAGTAATTTCAGATACTTTCACCAGATTCCCATAGGGCTATTTTGCACTCTGAAAACTTGATCAATCCTCAACCTCGCAAATTACAGCTTTTATTTACATTTTCCTAGAACATCAAAGCAGAGGAGTGTTGCCCTTAACCAGTGTTCCCAGGCTTAAATAATGATGTTTCCATTTCTTGCTTAAAGATTTAGGATGATCTCTCCTGTAGACCCTGGAATGGTTAATTTGGGCCTGAAGGATTGTAGTTGCTTTTAGGATTATCTTTAAGATACTTTGTATCCTTTAAGAGCTGAATCCTGAGGTTGTTCCTCAGGCAAAGCTATTGAAACAAATGGAGTTCTGCCTAAGGAATGAATGAACAACCACCAAGTGAAAACTTCATGTTTTGCCCCCAAGATATTCACCTCTTCTAAACTGTCAGAAGAGACACAGTACTGTTTTATCTAAGGGATTTGTTCCACTGTTTTACTAAAACCCTTGGCATTATAACTGAAGGAAGGAGACTCAGTTCTTCTTCCAGATGCCTCTCCCTGCAAATCATGGACCCCAGAGAAAAAGAACATTCAAAAGAATATGTCTTCAGGCTACCATTTGCCTGCTTGTATTTGAGACATCTTTAAAAAGAGCATCTCATGAAAGCAATCAGCATTCCAGAAATAAATAAACAATAAAAACTCTTTGGAAAGGGGGGAGTACGTGTTAGTAATAATCCCACAGTCAGAACTGTCATGAAGAACCTACTGGATTCTCAGGGCAGAGCTGCCAGTAACTCCCCACCTGTGTCTGTTCACCCATTTGCTAAGTTCTACTTGTCCGCAATGTCCGAGTGATGCTCTGTGGAAATCCATGAGAACACTTGATTACTTTTTGTGAGAGACAAGTCTAAGTTTTCAAACACTGCAAAATTTCTTCGAGGAAATGAGCACATAAACGTGGCTTGGCTTCTCTAATATTCCGTTTTAATAACTCTCTATATATCCTTTTTTTATTACTTTTTGCAACATCGTATTTCTTGTACCCAATAAATGTCTCTTCAATGCACATTGTTCTGTTCTTTCCAGTGTGAGCAAAATGTGTACTATCTGTAACTGGAGTTTCTGCCTCAAAACACTGATTGCTTGAATCCCTTTTTGCTTCATTCATACTATTTCCCACACTCTCCTGCTCTAGCTACTATGGGATTCTACATCTACCCACTTATGATCTAAAGTCATAAATGACAACTAAATCTGGAGCAACCATATGCATTGTTCTGTGAGTAGCTAATGAAGCCTGAACACATTCTCTGTGGGTGCTGGTTATCCTCTGGTTCCCCTTCTCTTTTTTTTTTGCTGTAAATAATCCCACATTTCACTTTCCCTACCAGACAAAAAGGAGTTTTACAGCCAGGCTGGAATAGCACATGATCTAAATGGCCAGTCAATCATTTGTACTGATTGGATAAAGGGCTACTGTCAAATTTAACATATTGCACCTCAATTCTTCCCAACTTTCCCCCTGCTGGAGCAGTCATTTAGATCCATCCCTCCCATTTACTTGTAGGAGCCTAATTATTTTTGAGACTTTGACTGCTCTTTCAAGTATGGTTGAAATTAATGGATTGTTTCTTTAGAACAGACTTAACATGGTTGCTGGTGGTGTGCCATCCATTTTGCTGAACGTACCAGGGGTTTTTTTTGAAAGTATACAATTCTGAGAAGCTTGTCCTCCCCAAAGAAGAAAATAAATGGTCAAATCATGACATCAAAAGCAATTTACCTTTCCCAAATATTCCAGTGCTTTGCAGTCTTCACCACATTGTTTCTGTATTGAGACTCCTAAGTCCCTGCAAAATTAGTAGAGCCTCGCGGTTTGCCCTAAATGTTAACATAATAGAGGTACTAATGCAATAAAGTATCTTTCCAGCACCACCTATCTTCAAAACTAAGATGGCTTCAAAACTAAGACGGCTTCAGCTAATCTCTGCTTACTGCAGCAGTGGCAGAATCCTGCAAAAACATTGGTGGCCACTTCTGGATCAAAACTGAGACCAACTTCAAGTCTTTGTTCCTAGTTTCATTAGTTTCCCTCTTGATTCTACATTTTTAAATCTATGCAGCCCCATAGAACAAAACAAAATACAAAGTGTCAATATATTCAGCCTGCAGATGAGAATCTGAAAAGATGTGGAGCACTCTGCATTCTGCTCAGCAAAGCACATCATCTCCTACTTAATTTTAGGCATGTGGCTAACGTCACTGAAGAGAACAGAATTGCCTCAGCTGGGTCCCAGGACAAAAAAAACCAACCAAACAAACAAAAAAAAATTAAAAAAGGAAAAAGGAAAATAATTGTAAGGAAAGAAAATAACTGGGTTTGATTTGGGAAACTCTGGGGATTTTAGTGTCATTTGCTGTTGAAAGCAGAGGAGGGAGTGGTGCTTTAAGGACAAAGTTTGGTCTAATAAATGTGAATGGATATACAGGGCTTGGTTGGTTTTGCACACCAGTGAAAAGCCATGGACTGAAACTAAGCGTGTTAATTACACAATATACTTCTGTAAACAATTTGTAACTCTCTAGTGACTGAACTGCAATATCACCTAAGGCTCAATGTGAATGTGCACCCCTGGTCCTTGAGGCACGAGTTAATAGTAATGTAGGTAGTCATCGTGTGGTTTTGAATTTTTGAATATAAATAAAATTGAACACTGCACATAAGATGGACCTTAAATGGCAGATGTGTAATAAACATCTCTGTTTATGACAGACTTAGGCAGCAAAACATAATGAGGTGTGGTTCTGGTACAAATTTTGCTTCAGGTTCACTTTGTACTTCCAACCACCCCAGTTAATTACACAGGTAAGATCATGCCCTGGAGAGTTTTCATTTTCCTGTGATTATATAATGGACTCCAACTAATATCATTATTCAAAAAAATAAATAAAAGGCCAGGAATATCTTCAGACAGAATGTTAAGTATGAAGATTTGTTTAAACCTCTTTTTGCTAACTCTGAGTCACAGCTAAAGCCATTGCAAGATGTTTCTTTGCCTTAGGTAACCATGCAGCTTTTCCTCAGTGTTTGCACTACCCTCTCTCAGATACATGATTTTTGAATGACTGCCACAACCCTAATTTCTGTAGACCAGAAATGTCTTCACCTTCATAATGGCCGTGGAAGATAGGGAATACTCACATCTGAGTTTTCCTGATAAAGCACAGACTTTTCATTCTTGCTTGGCTTGATAGCAGGTAGACGTACGAACACCTCCAAAGAGCTGGGTGTGCATCATTTGCTGATGGTCAGAGAGGAATGAAGGCTTGGCTATGGGAGAAGAGGAATCCCCATTTCGTGAGCTCCCAACTGGTGCTATGAGCCCTGGACCCTCCTCTGTACTCTGTATATGCACACAGGGAAATCGGACAAAAAGCACTCTAATTAACAAAGAAATAGAGCCGTGTGGAAATACGATGAGTGCATGCTGTAGGAAACAGGTGCTCATCCTACGGAGTGCCAGCTTTCGTGGCAGACAGGACCATTTATCAGGCCCACAGCGCGTTCCCAGCAGCCTCCTTCCCTGGGTACAGCTCTGGAGTGCACAAGGAGCGGGCTGTGTGTCAGAGGAATTGTTCTGGCAGCAGCCGCAGCTCCCACCCGGCCCCAGCCTTTCCTGATGGCTGCTTGGCTGCTCTCCCATCACATGAGGGTTACACGTCTGGGATGTGACAGGCAAATGACCCCTGGGCAAAATGGCGGCTGGGAGCAGCTGCCATTGCCGGAAGAGCTCGGCTCAGCTCAAAGCCAGCTCTCCCCTCATTCCCAAGCCCTTGAGAGGCAGGGAAGCAGTGAGGCACAGGCTGGATGATTTTGCTGCTGTGGCAGGAGCTTGCTGGGGCAGCTCAAAAGCAGGGAGGGACTTACCTGCGCAGGCGTGCATGAAGGCAGTGCTGCCAGGGAGCCTGGGCACCGCACTGCTCCTGCCCCTGAGGACAGGCCATGACAGCCAGCATGAGCAGCTGGAACCACAGCATCTCTTGATCTGTGTGAGGTTTCAGTCAGAAAGACTACACACAACAGCTACCATGCGCCACTAACTACATATGTGCCATTGAAAGACGGGTGTTATACACGCAGCAGGCCCAAATCTTTAGCTGCTATAAACTTTCATTACTTTCCTGGCCAGTCTGTATCTTTCTGCTCCATACCAATTTCTCCTCCTTCCCGCTCGGTTCATTTTGTTGACAAATTTGTTTTGTTCTAGCCATGTTACAGTAATTTTATAAGGCTTCAGCAGGCATCAAAAGATCTTAAGAATCTTAGTTTTAATGCACATTCACAAAACAGCCATTAATTTGAGTGAGAATGCTGATTTTACCACCTTTTGGAATATGTACTAAGAATTTACTGTAATGTAAATAATTTACTACATACTTTGTGAAAGTAAGTATAGTGGAAAATTATATTTAGCCACTAATTTCTAAACTGAAACAGCAATATACTTCTCTGGTGTAATATATTTTCCAGTCATGTGCTGAAGAGAAGCATTTTTTTCAGCTGAGCTCACTTAAAGTTCAAAAGATAAATATATCACAATGACAAATTGCAAAATGCTATTCATACATTTAGGTAAAAATTGTTCCCTCATTTGTTTGCATTTCACATAAACTATATTGCTGTTATTTCCAAAGAAAATATAGTACAAAATAATTCTCATTAAAAATACAAGTATTGTTAATGGACCAAAGCAGAAATTTATCTTAGCTTGTGGGGAAAAAAAAAAAGGATAAATTTTGGATGTAATGTTTCATCTTTAAAAGAAGAATTGAGGCTTTTCCTGTCTTGTTGATTGTGGTGGTTCATTGAATGTTAAACTGTGCTGTAGTTGTATGTGAGACAACCGTACTTCCCCATTACCTCAGGTGCTGATCAAAACTGATGCAACTGAGGATATAAGTTGGGTTTGATTTAGTTTTGAACTAATGTTGCTAAGTAATGTTTATGAACAAATTGATACCAAGTGTTACTCTTCTGTGTCTAAGAAAGGTAATTGTTACTGGGGCAGCTTAATTTTTTTCTGAGGATACTTAGTTTTTTCCTGGTCCAGTCCTCTAACTTTCATTTTTCTTGATGAAGCTGAGTGTCTTGAGTGTGCATTAAGCTAGCAAACATGAGGTAAATGCAACCGTCACTTTTCTAAACTCTTTTGAGTCACCTTTAAGAAGCCCAGTGCTGGTAAGAGGAGAGAAACCAGGAGAAACAATAGTTTGTACCACCCAAATTGAGCAATAAGTTATTGCTGCATGTGGTTTCTGAGAAATCAAAATTGTGTTGGTCTCCAGAAAATAGAGCTTTAATTATATCCTCAGAAATATTGCTTGGCCTTATTTATTTATTTATTTATTTATTTATTAATTCTGGGCAGGGTTTTCTGTCCGGCATTATTCCAATTTGAACCAAAAGAACATGCTCTTCTTTCACTAATGTGAGTGAACTTTTATATTAAATATCTTGTAGAATCGGTGCTAGTTCAGAGTTGTAGGAAAAGGAGAATATTATGCTTGCCACCCAGACAGTGAATCTTGACACTGGCAGTTGATGAGTACTGGGGGGAGGAGTGGGGAAGGGCATTTTAAGCTTGAAATTACACTAATTAGAAGAATCTTCTAATTAGCATTGTGAAGTGGAAAAAAAACCCACCCCACTTATCAGCTTTAGCTTTGATAGCTCTGCTTCATGCAGTGAAGTTTTTGCTTCTTTCAACTGTTTTAATTCAGCAATCAGTGTAGTCTATGTAACTCTTTTTATGCTGGCATAATTTACTTATGCTGACCACAATTTACTTAAAATGGGGCATTTTAATTAATGGCAAGAAGAGAGCATTCACCTGTTTATAATTTGTGGCTATCAGGATGTAAAGAAGGCTGAAAAAAGACTCTCAGAGGTATGCAAGACCTACAATTTCCCTGATTCAACTTGTGGAAGAAAATGATTTACTGTTAATCTTGTCACCTTCATTCTCCTAATTTAGGTGCCAAAAGGTGGGAAAGATAATAGGGAAGGATGTGTGCTAGAGCTGAGATGAATATCAAAGGCAGATTCAAGGGAACTCAACGTACTGGTTTGAGAGTCCTGAAACCAATTACTGTGTCTGGGCTGTTACTAAAGAATGAGGAACTGGGAATGCCAGTCTTCTTAGTAATATTGACTTCATAAGTGTCAAACTGACACACTTGAATGTAATCCTAAGCGTCTGTCACTCATTCATCTGCCTGTCCTATTTCTTAAGCTGATAAAAATAGCTTAGCTTGGGACAGACAGTGGGCAGGGACTTGTGAAGAGTGAGTGGTATCACTCACTGGTAGGTGGTATTACCCTGGGTGAGTTATACAGACTTCCTATCTGTTAAATTCTGATTACTGTTCCAAACAGTAAAGTATGCAACCATAAACCTTACCTGTTAAACTGCTCCATGTAAGGCAGGGCACTAGTCTGCCTTCTAATAGGAACTGACTAGATTTTTTCCCCCCTCTCGTCTCCTCCATAAATTGCAGTTCTAAAGTAGGCTGGAACATTAAACTTGAAGGAAAAAAACCTTGCTAGTATTTCAGTTGTGGTTTTTTATATGTTTTGTAAGCTTTAAGTAATGCTCCTGAGTACTACAGAGAGTTGAATAACATTTCTTGGTAACCATAGGAGTTGAATTCATTGTGCTTGCTACTCTTTGACTTGGTAAAATGCACACGTGCTCCCTATCTTCCTTTTTATTTCACGGTGAGTATAATCATAATTTTAAAAGCTAAGCATCTTAATTATTGAGGTAATAAATGGTTGAAGGAGCCATAACTCAGTGATGCAGAGTCTTTGTACCATTTCCTACAGGTGTTTTCTCATAAAGGGCAGATGGCTCGTATGTTACTGACTCCTTAGGGACAGCAAGTTAGAAGGCAGATATTGCTTACTGCTTCTAGAATATAGGTTGGATGTATGTAATTTTATTCTTTTAGAGGTTTTTCCATGTTTATGTCCTTGCTGGAAACTTTTAGTGGTTTATGTAGCTTTTATTAAAAGGAATATTAAGAAAAATACAGTATTTTGATCATGCTGCTACAAGTCTTTAGGAATTGTTTATGTTGGCAAGCATGTGTAAATTATTATAGTTTATATACATGATTTATAGTGTAAGTATTACTAAATCTAAACAATCAGAAATCACATAGTGGGCCTCAACTATGAAACTGGCTTATGAATGAAATGAAAAGAGAGTTTGCTTTGTTTTTATAACGTGGTACACTTCAGCCTTGTTTTAGTACTGAAACTGAAGAAGCTCCCGAGTGACTGAATCCCTCATTTGCAGTTACAGACTGTAATATATCAGAGTATTTCCCAAACTGTTTGTATTTCTTCCCAAATTCCCATTGCGGTGGTGCTGGTGTTACTAGGTCAGGTTTGTCTTTTAATCATCTTCTGTATGTTCTGGTTAACTTTATTTTAGAGCTGCAGTTGCATGTGACCTCTTCTGTGTCTTAATGACCAGCTTTTTGGGAGTACTGTCTTGTAGAGCAGTCTTTTTTGTGCAGCTCTCCTGGTTTTGAATGTATTTGAAGGAAATGACTACATGGGGTCTTGAGAGCACTTTGCAGAAAGCCTTAAATAGTTCTATCATATAACTTATTTCTCTCATGGCTACATTATGGGCCCTTAAAACTATCATGTTATTAAGTAGTATGCAAGTGTTTTCTATTAGTTCATAAATGTTTCTGCATCATATATGACTGATTTTTTCACTGTTTAAGTGATTAAGATCTGTTTATGCATGCTTTGTTTGTCCCCTGACTGCATCCTCCCAGTTTTGTACCTTTTTGTATTTTTTTTTCTAATAGGCATAAATTTGGAAAAGAAGTTTAATGATTAAAAGATTGGCTTTAAAATCAGCTCACGAAGTTATTCTAGTAATACCTTTCTACACTACTTTGCCATGTTCCCTTTTAACAAAATCTTTTGGTTTTGTGTTTCTCTATCAATACCAGGTTCTCCAGCTTTAAAAGTTTTCTATATGGTGCTGTATTCAATGTGGTGCTCATAAAAACTATGTAATCTTTCTGGATCCTGTCTAAGAAAAAAGAAAAAATATATGTATATAACCAAACGTAACCAAAAAGTAACTAAAACGGTTTTGGTTATATTGTTGCCTGTGTGTTGTAATGGCTTATGTTTTTCTGTCTGTGACATTTAAATTTGTTTAAAATCTCTGTATACTTGGATATGGGAATAGCAGTTGAGAGAATTACATGTCCTGTTTAAATGAAGTTACTACATGCACTCTGTTGCCGTGTGTACGTGCCCATCACCTGACAGATACACAAGGAAGTGTAGCATGGGTGAGCCCATGCTTGGGTATTACAGGCTGAAAGTGATCCAACCCTGAGATTTAGCACGTTAACCTTTTTGCTCTTTACTTGCATTTTGTGTATGGTAGTTTACAGTTCCATATTCCTCCCTCCCCACCCCCCAGACCCCCTCCCCTGGTCCCCCCATAATGATTGTTGTTTTACACCTTCCGCTATGTTTTTTTTCTTCTCAGCTATTTGTAAAAATACAATTAATTCTGAAGAATCTCCCATTGCACATTGCAGAATAGCTCCATTTCTTTGTTTGCTCTCTTCTAAGGTGCTTGAAGAAGCTTTGGGTGTTTAATTTGCCTTGCAAGCTTCAGCTCTGTTTGATTTGTGATAATTCTATTTTCTGTCATAGCACATGTAACAGACTGCTGTTAGGAAGCAAGTAACAACAGTACTGAGAATACATGCAGGCTGCTGCTTACCAAAGAGAGAGGAGATGAGTGTGGAGGGGTAGTAAAGATACAGTTTTCAAAAATATCTGTGAAGGTTTGTTGTTTCTGTTTTTAAGACATTGCTATAGCAGAATGAGTTCTTAAACTGTATTGGTAACATCTGAGCAGCAAAACATCTGGAAATGGATATAAACACATGCAATCTGAAAGTAAAGCAATTCTGCCAAAGAGGGGAGCAAAAGTATGGTGTCTCATTTTATTCTTGGTATTCAACAACTCTTTCCTTTTGCTTGAGGGATAAATAAATGATCAATCTGTATCTGTATACTCCTTGGGTGATTGCAGACCAAATTTTTCAGTAGTCTCCATTGATTATATCCGGGTTCTTTTTCCCCAAACTATTGTTATCTAGAACATACAAGCAAAGTGATGCCAGTGTCACATAACAAATGCTGAGGATTGGTGGTGCCAGATAAGGAGAAAAGTGTAGACTTGTTCACACAAATACTTGGTTTAGTGTAAAATGATTTCTGATTAATTAATCTGTTAATTGTCCAGCTTCTGGCTGGGTAGGTAAAAATAACAGTATGAGAATTGTTAAAATGATGGTTATTCTTGAAGAAATTGAAAAACATTTAAATCCTTCATGATAAAAAATTATGATTAACCTCATTTCAATTAACAAGGTGAATGTAATGCATCTGTAATTTTTAGGGTTCCAAGCTTATTGCGAAACCTTGAATTAGTTGAGCAGGCAGATTTCCTTTATATTGATCATGTTGATCACTTTTGAGCATTGAGCTGATCACCATTGAGCAAGTTGATCACCTTTGTCCAACCCCCTTTCCTCAGAGTGCGCTCCTGCAAAATAATAGCAAATATTAAATCCTAATAGTCTGCACTTGCAAATCTGTGTTGCAAAAGATGAATGGAAAGAGCAAAATTTTAAGATCTGCAAAAGTCTGTGCAGGAGATAATGTCTCTTCTGCTCAAAAATAAAGAAAATAAGTTATTTTTATAGACAAGGAATGCAGGTAGTGGGTTTTATTCTCATTCTTGAATAACATGTTTTCTTTTTCATCTTAGGAGGCTGTGACCATTCAGTGTGCATCTATTGTTAAATAAGTGTACAAAAAAGTAGAGAAATTACAAATGCTTATTTATTCACCACAAATCCAGTGAAACGTTGTGGGACTAGTAACCATCTATACGTTCTATGCACTGTTGTGGCATCCAAATCTCAGATGCATGTACGAAGTAAACTTCATCTTAAATGTTGTTGCTATCTGAAAGCCTATGAAATGGTGACTTCTTAAAACAAAACAAAACAAAAAAAAAAAGTAGAAACAATAATATATAAATGCAGAAGGCTGACTGCACGTAAACATTTGGATAGCAAGTGCCTGGGGGCTGGGAGCCATGCAGAAGAGAGAAGGAAGGAAAGCTGTGGCTGCCATAATTTGCTGGTACTGTTATACCTTTGGGAAATAAAAAGCAGAGAGAACAGTATAGGTCATGATCTTTCCTGATGAGATCTTTGCCATGACGGAAATGCTCAGATGGGTTGTACTGCTATAGGTGTTCTTCCAGAGACTTTGTTTTGCTGGGAAGAAGGGGATATTTCCTTATGCAGAAAGGAAGGTGCTTCCTTTTACTCCTGTGTCTTTGTGTTTGTGTTGCAGCTGACATGCTTAAATGCCTCTCCTATTTTCAGTGGCTCTTTTTTTTTTTTTTACTAATATGGTGATGCTTTCTGTTGTCAGTAACTCATACTTAACAATGCTGCTTCAATGCATGTGATATATAGTTTTGCCTATTTTATTCAAATATTGGTTGGATTAGAAAAAAAAAATCAGAGCTGCTTTGTGCTGGGGCATGAGAAATACCTACATTAAATCTTTTCAGGAGTCACCTGGCAGCTTTAGTTTTGGACAGCAGATAATATTTCTTTCTAATGAGAATGCGGTGCATTGCCTTGTTGCAGGGAACAGTCATACAAAAAAAATCTAGATATTCAGCTCAGTCATATATGGTACCTAATACAGATAATAAATTGTGTGCTGCTATGGCTTATCTGGTATTCAGTTTAAGTAGACCTAGTATACTGTTACTGTGCTTTGAGCATATGCTAAAGAAATAATGTTTTTTTTTTTTTTTCCTTTGGTCTAATACAACTTCTGTCAACTCGATCACAAACTAGAAAAATACTTCTATTGTTGTCTGGTGTATGATGCTTCATAAACTTCATAGCGTTGTTTTTTTTAGTTGATGAAATGTGTGCAAAGGGCAGTTGGAGAAAACCCAACATTATTAGACTACAAGAATGCCATTTTGAAACTTTTTGCCTGAGCATTTTTTCCAAAAATAAGAATTTGTTTTCCAGGGAAAAAAAAAAGTGGCAGATAAATATCACATTAAGGTAACTTTCTTAGTCAAGACTCTTGACACATTGCTGTAAAAGTTAATGTGTTTGACTACACAGTTGTCTCTCTTAATGAGCTTGTATAGCTACTGTATGCTAGTTTTTAATATGTCTGGAAGCTATTCCAAGTAATTGAAATCCTTTGATTGATTGGTGCTCCATATTTTTTTTTTTTTAAGAATTGGAGAAAAATAGTTATTTCTATAACATGGTTTGAGAACTTAATTCCTTGTTTCATCATACAGATGTATATAGCATGTCCTCTTACAAGCTAGTAAGTGACTTAGCCTGTTTTATAATGGGATTTTTTTTTTTATTATAGTTCCAGATGTTTGTAGATGTTGTGTTTTGACACAGAAATGAGTTTCAAGTGATTCTGGCTGTGACTGAAAGGGAACTAGATTATCAGTAGTCTTGGGGCCATGTGAATTGGTGCAGAGTTTATTTAACTTTGAATCTAGGCTTGTTTCTTAATTTGAACGTTTGTCAGAGGGATGAATGTGCATGGAGGCAGCACAAGTTGCTGTAAATGGTCTTTAATGGTTTTCTTTAATAAAAACATGCAAGTTAGTTATCTGAAGAATAGTGTGAGGCACTTGGTGAATACTGAGTTTCACTTTGTTACCCTTGATGGAAGTCACATTCTTCTGCTAGATATAAAGAAAGAGACACTAATTGATGCTGGAAGCTTGTTCCAGTATTGAGTATAAAAATAGGGGTTTCCTGCTAGGGAGCACAGAAGAGAAACTTTTCTCCAACATAAGGCAAGTGAACTTCCGAGATTAAAACGCAAAACAGAGTTGTGTACTTAACTGTTCTTCATTTATTTATAACAACTCCACTAAATTTTAGGCACATTCTAGTTTCTGTCGGGTTGTGCTTTTACTGTGCTTTTGGCAGAAATGTTTATGGCTTTCATTCTGACTGCAAATTGTTTCCTTTTGAAGTGCTTCTGGCAATTCTTCTCCCTACCCTCCCCCCTTTTATTTATTTATTTTTTTTTTTGTCCTAGTGATATGAAGCTCAGTACAGAGAAATCACCAAAGATTGTCAGTACTATCTGTGTATGTATCTTCCTTATATGCATATATAAAAATACATACAATCATAGAATAGTTAGGGCTGGAAAGGACCTTAAGATCATCTAGTTCCAACCCACCTGCCATGGGCAGGGACACCTCACACTAAACCATGCCACCCAAGGCTCTGTCCAACCTAGCCTTAAACACCGCCAGGGATGGAGCATTCACAACTTCCCTGGGCAACCCATACCAGTGTCTCACCACCCTCAAAGTAAAGAGCTTCTTCCTTATATCCAATCTACACCACCCCTGATTAAGTTTTAACACATTACCCCTTCTCCTATCACTATAATTCCCGATGAAAAGAGTCCTCTCCAGCATCTCTATAGCCCCCCTTCAGATACTGGGAGGCTGCTATGAGGTCTTCACGCAGCTTTCTCTTCTCCAGGCTGAACAGCCCCAACTTTCTCAGCCTATCTTCATATGGGAGGTGCTCCAG
>JAVHNF010067633.1:5873-16603 GCA_034783455.1 Micropsitta finschii | reverse complement strand
AATGCTTTTTGCTTTGATTTTCTCATTGACATTCCTGCCAGGATAATGTACTGTGGTATTAGACATCTGGGTTAAACTCTAGAGCTTACTGGATTTGATCAAGGCTTTTTCTGTCATTTTAATCTTTTAAAAACACCACCAAACAGATATGGCAAAAGATTACTGAACCTAGTTTATCTGTTATAGTCTATCCTCTTTTGCTAAGATATCCTTATGCTTCAAAAGTTGAGCAGATACATCTCAGAACCTAAAAGAAATTAATCTTATGGCGTTTCTAATTGTGATTTGTGATGTCTAACTAAAGAAATTATAAATCATAGAATTATACTTATCCAATCTGGTCCAATCACAAGGCATACTTTAATTTTCAATAAAGATGTTAAACTCTTGCTCCTCTTAGAAGCTGCATGCGCCAGCTTCAGGCAGAGATTTGAACACTGGCACTGATCCAGGAACAGAGAGGAACTTGAAATGGAGCTGCTACTGAAACACATGCACAGCTTCTTCAGACGAGATGTCAGCAGCACTTGTTCCTATGTCTGATAATGAAGTTTTATTTTCTCAAATGGTGAATTACACAACACACACACATAAGGCATTTAACTCTTTCACGAGAAGCAGGTACTTGATGCTGCCTATGGAAAGCAAGCATTTAACTCAAGGCATAACAGCACTATTGGTAAACCACAACTTCTTACACTGCCACTATAATTTACTCACACTATGACCCATATTTTATGGTCCTTTTATATCTCTTGGGTCCTGATCACAATGAAACTTTCTCAGTCTAAAGCAATTTAAAGCAAACATTCCTGGGGCAGGCTATAAAATGTGATTTTTGCACTCAGTATTTTATGGGTATTTTGGATGAATTTTGTACATCCAGTTGAAAAAAAAGTATGACGAATGTAGACATTACGACATATGTGTGGGGTTTAGCTGAGTCTGTATTTGCACGTGATTTTTAACCCTGGTAATTGAGAAAACCTGCCTCTCCACACATCTTGTTCATTTCCACAAAAAGCATGTGCATAGATATAAGAGAGAATTAATGTCTTGCCTTACTTAATTACAAATATTTGGCTATGAGTCTCCCCCTGCTTGCTTCTGTTTGAGGGCAAGGGACTCAACAGATGCTGTGTTACACCTGCTAGATGGGGATAATTCTACTTGCTACTAAGCACTAACAATAACACATGGAGATGTAAGTTGTGAATCGGGTTCAGCAGACAGCATGGCTTCCAATTCTTAAGCATTTTGCAGTAAAACCAAAAAGCACCATCAAAGATGTTCACAAGTGGTATCATTGCAAATGTTTACAAAACATGAAAAGAATGGTAAAATATGTGCTTAAAAAATGTACTTGATAAGATCTTGAGAGAAAGGCATGAAAACACATGGCGTTGAGAAGTAGACTTGGTTTCCGGCACAGTGCACCAAGAAATTGCCTTTTCAACCAGTAATGGCGAATTCTTCATTAACAACATTTTTACAGGTCAGTCTCACATGAATGAATTACCATGAAATAAGCCAAGCTGAGTTTATGATGTCCTGGCTTTTCTCAAAACAACTTGTCTTTGTGATCCTGTCTGTGTGATTTTGCGAGTATAAACTAAAATAAGAAGCAAAAAAGAAAATATGATGTCTGTAATGTTTTTTTCTTCCCTTATTTTCCCTGTTTGGGCAGATCGCAAGCATCTTTGGTTTTCCAGCCACATTCAAATATTATAAAAGGAAAGCATCACTTGAAATGCAATAGACAAGCACCTTCTGAAAGGACTTTTAAAATGTTTTAAAACAACAGTGTATGAAATGATAGCTGTAATAACAGAACACACAGTCCTCTGCCGTTTCTGGCAAACTGAAGGGCAGCTGCACCCTGTCACAGATTCAAGTGCTGCAGCAATACACTACAAAAAGTTTCTATTTCAAAATCTTAGTAAAGAACCAACTCAATGAACAGTGGAAATAAATGAAGCTTATGAGGAAACATAATATTAGTCAATGGCCAGACACCAGAGTCTCTACAGCTTCTGGTCACAGACAAATTCTTATTTCAATTTTCTGTTCTGCTTCCTCAATATAGTAATAATCTTATCACTCCATTTACTCTTCACAGCTGGCCTGCAATTCTTGGTTGGTTTTGTGCTACAATTTAACCTGTTCATATGTGTCTGAGACATTTTCTAGAAATCAGGATGTGCCATTTACAGAATGCAGTCCCTTAACTTCAGGGCTGGTGTTCTGTGTCTAGTCAGGCATAATTGCCCCCAGGGACTCATTTCTTTCATTTGGAAGGCACACTGAATGAGACAATATTTAAGGAAAAAGGGCTCTGGTAGGATTTTGGTTTCCTGACAATCAGTGCCTCAGAATACTTTCCTTATTCTACTCAGCAGAACAATCTGTCATTATAGGAATGAGTTCTTTGTGCTCTGTTGTTAGTATTTTGCTGGCCGTCATCTAGCTGTATTGGAAACCCTCTTTTCCCACATAACTACAGGCCAGTTTGAGATGATTATTTTGTCTTTCCCCTAGCAGAGGCCACAGATGCACAAAATAGGTTCAGATTGTTGGTTGATACTTGTCTGATGCATCAGAGGAAGCTGAGAGCTTGATGTGTTTGGGTTTTTTTTCTTTTTTTCTAGAAAGGCTGGGAAAAGGATTTAGAATTTCTCAAATTTGATAAGGACAAGAGGCAAGAGTGTTTTCTCTACTCCTTCTGTCCTCCTTTGAAAGAAAAGTACTAAAAACACCAAACTGGATTTGGGAAAAGGGGTTAATGGCATTGCCCCTGGCAATAGATAGAGGTGAAGAGAGACTGCACCTACCCACTGTAATGAGCATTGACAGATGAGTCCCAAATATGGTATGTTTATGACCCAATTATACCCTATTTTTTGGCTTTTTTTGCTTATGTATATCTGTAAAACAATGAAAGTGCAGCTATACTAAGAAAGGACAGTCTGTTATGGCCAGATTCAGACACTGAAGAGTGCTATTACACCACAGAAAGTGCAGATCTCATGAGCTGGAGCAGTCATGTTGCATTAGGCTGCACATCCACCCTAATCCTTCTCAGTATATCTGTGCTTGCTCTTTATACTGCAGCTTGAATATAGACATCATGCTGAACTATCCATTTTGGCATAAAGGCTTAATTGTGTACATTGATTACAAAACTGCACACAGTTTAACTGGATGAAAATTGTAAGGGATAGACACAGTCAGGTTTCAGATCATAATGGTCTCATTAACTGACAAGGTTAATGAAAGAAGTCCATTATGGATAGAAAATTCCATATTTTAAGGTCCTTTCCAACCCTAATTATTTTATGATTCTATAGCTCACCTTTATAAAATCACTGGGCAGTGGCCATCACAAAAAAATGTAATGATAAAAATTGCTAGTTGATACGATTATGGTAGTCATTGTATTTCTAACTGCTTGACTAAATCCTACTTGAACAACTGTTTAAAATACATAGGATGGTAATAATAGATTTGAAAAGCTGTTGATAAAATTCCTGATGCCCCTACAGTCAACAGCCAAAGACCAATTGGCTTCAACGAGTAAAGAGAGTAATTCCTTTCCTCTCATGAAGGGTCAGACCCTTCACAAAGCTGAATGCCTATTGTACAGTACAGCATGTGAGTTGATGCTGTGAGGACTCTGCAGAATAGGACCCTAAGAGTGAATATTCATGGCTTCCTCCAGTGCTACCATAGATTATTTAATTTAGTCCCCAAAACCTTTAAAAAAGTGTTGATGTCATATATTCTGAATCAAATAAAATCTATGTATAGGCAATCTTACAACTTAATAGCTCAGTGGGATGTAAAACCCACACACACCACAGTTTACTTGAATGAATCAACTTGTTTCCTAAGTGAAGTTATAATAGCACTAAATGTTTTTAATACTATCTGAAGAGAGCTAGTTCCAAACTGTGTTTAGATATAAATGTAATACTCTAAGAGAAATGGTAACCGTAAATGTGTCTCATCAATCTCATCAAATACACAAAACAGTCAAGAATTTATTTAGTACCATAGAAGGAAAAAATCCAAGAACTTGCAAAAAATAATAAGAATTTAAATAGTCTACAAAATTTTCATAGAGACTAATTTTATGTGTAAACATTATGATTTGATTTGTTAATTTTCTGGTTTACAGATCATGTAATATGCAGGGTTGAGGAAAATTATAAAGACCTTGGAAAAACATTTGCAATTTTATTTGACAAATTTGTCCCTGCAAAACTAGCTTTTAATGAAATTGATGCACTGAGGCCTCTTCTAAAATTAGGTGGACATTTTCTTCTATTTGTTTACAAATCAGTTGTGGTTTCATTTGCAACATTTTTACTTTTATATGTTAACATGGGTTACATTAATTTCAGGTATCTCAGTGCTGTGTCCATTCAGCACTTGCTATTCACCCAGAGGCTTAAAAGGACACCCAAGGTCTCAAGAATACTTCTGCAATGCAGATTCCATTCTATCAGTAGATAGCTTTAGGCTGAGACAAGGTTTTGCTATACCCAGGGGCTTGTGGTTCAAATACACTCTTGTTTGCTCAGCTAATGAGGTCAAAACAGTTTTATCAGTAACGAAATGGTTCTCTCTTGTGTAACTTGCCTCTAAAACAACACACCATGAATGATACAGTCAAAAGGAATATAACTATACAATTTATTAACACTGAAGCCTTCAGCATAGGATTCATGAATTGAAGCAAGATATATAGAAATGTTATTAGCACATGTAGGATGTAGGTCACGCTACAGGGTTGTTCTAGAGAAAGATTAATGATCAGTTCGATGCTGGTACCAAGGTATATAAAGATCACTAGTGAGCTTTTGTCTGCCTCAGTCCCAGAGTCTGACGAGTCTTTAAATGATTTGTTGGCAACTGTTTTTTGTTCTGATACAAATTCAATGGACTAAAACGACAGTTGTATCAAAGTTGATCTGGGTAAATCAAAGATGAATATAAGGAGACAAAATTGTCTTTAATCCACTATTGCTTTCTGTCTGTCTAGTCTGAATCGGCCCAGGGACTCCTCTTAGTTGTGGGGGCTTGCAATGTCTCCCTAGTTTGTTGGCTTAATGGAAATGCCCTAGTGATAAAGCTCCATGGCTTCCCCTTGTCCTTGCCCATCTAGGCTACTCAGAGGGACAGTTACAAGAAAAGGTTGTACTCATGAGAATGTCCTACAATCTGAAGCAGCTTGAAGATCAGCAGAAAAGCAGATCATGCTTATCCCAGGCTATCCCAGGCTGTCATAGAAAGCTCTGGTCCTGGGCTGTCACACTTTGTAGTACAATAAAAACATCCAACTTCAACAGAAATCCTCTTATATAACCTCTGATCTTTCAGTACAACAGTGTGGAACTGAGAGCTGGAGGGACAGGAGTGCAGAGAATGAAGTCTGGAAAGGCAGAAGCAAGCACTACAAGTGACACTGATCAAGGACTACAGAGGCCAATAGTAGAACATATTGCTATTTTGAACATTGTTCAATTTTAAACTCTGGGAGCTTATAGTTTAATTATTACTTTATATTATTATAATTTTAACACAAGTTATATCCACTTTCTTTGTGCATGTCACTTATGTGTGAACTGGCATGTATTTTTGGATGACTGTAGTTTCTATAGACCTATATAAAGATATTAGACTGGAGATGTTACCAGATATACAATAAAGACACATGTTGTATGGATGTTCATATGATTGACAGCATGTACAACACTTTAATACACAACTCTAGGAGGTCAAGTGGAGACAGGTAAGAATGCTGCACCAGCACAACTGATGAAGCAGAGGCCACTAGAAAGTGAGATTTTGCTTTCAACAACATCCCCATCAGAAGCTGTCTTTAGTGGCTACTGAGCTTTCATTGACTTCTAAGTGTAGCTATCAAGCATACTTCTTGTCATTTTTATCCAGGCTGTAATGTGACTGTGGGGCATGTCACTCTTATTGTGCTTGTATCCTTTGCTGAGTTCTACAGCTGCAGCCTACCCTTCTGTATGAATAACTTGACCCTTGTTCTTCAGCAAGAAAGCTAGGGTATACTTAGAAACTCACTCACTTTACCGGTCTGTATGCAATTTCCACTGTAAATGTTCCACTGTAAAGAAGGTTTTTTGAAGATATGGAGCAAGCAGACTGTTCTGAACACCTTTCAGGAGTTCATATGATCAAATCACTGTCAATGAACAATTGCAGAGTTTATTAATCATTATATTAATCATATATTTAAATTTCATGGGACATTAAACAAAAATCCACACTGCATAAAACCGGCTTTGCAAAAATATTTAAGGGCATAAGTAAGTCTTATTGGAAAAAAACATTCTTTCTGTTTAGATTCTTCAGTTCAGTGTACTATTTAATCAAATCAGTCAGTCAAAAGTACCTTTCTTTAAACTCTTTGATCAGCTAGGACAATATATCACCATCTTAATTCACTAATGGACTAATATTCAACATGTCATAGAAGCCAAAATCAGTATTAAAAAAAATTGATAAAAAAATAAAATCCTGTGAATCATTACAGTCTATATGAATTTTTTGGGGTAGGTGGACTGGTGGTGGGTGCTAAAAAGTACATGCAGTCATGGGAAAAAATAGATTGGAAGTGACCTCCAGAGGTCTTGTCCAAAATTCTGCTTAAAGTAGACCAGGTTGCTCAGGGCACTGTCCAGTCTAGTTCTGAGTATCTGTCAGGATGGAGATTTCACTGCCCCTCTGGGATCCTGTTGTGGTTGTCTTTATGGTAAAGCAAGTTTGTCTTTATACGAGTTTGGAACATCCCATGTTTCAACAAGTGCCTGTTGCCTCTTGACCTGTTAGGCACTTCCAACGAGGCTCTGTCACTGTCTTCTGTATACTCTGCCATTAGGTAGTGAAATAATGGTACTGGGTCTCCCTTTAACTTTCTTTTTCTAAGGCTGAACCACCCAGGTTTTTTTATTGTCCTTTCATATCATGTGATTTAATTGTCCGACCATTATGGTAGCCCTTCTTTGTATGCACTCAGTACGTCAATACCTAAACTGTACAGGAAAGACCAAAAATGGGCAGAGTACTCTCTCAGCAATCTCAAAATGCCGAAGAGAGTTAAGAGTAGAGCATATCAACTGCTCCTCAAGTCTGACTTCATCTGCAAACTTGCTGAGAATGGAACCCATTCCATTGCCCAGGTCATTGTCAAAGATTGTTGGTCCCAGTACTAATCACTGAAGGATGCCACTAGTAGCTGGTTGCCCAATGGACTTTCATGGTACTCATTTTCATTCAGCAGTTTGGCCAGTTTTTCCACCTGCTTTAAAGTTTACTTAATAGTTCACCAATTTATCTGTGGCATCTACTATTTTGACTATGCCATGTGCCTTGGTGATCAGACAGGTAGAGCTTTTTGGCAGTGGAGTCAGACTTCAAATCACTCCAGTTTGGAGGTGAGAGCTGTAATCATAAACCTGGTCGAAATGTTAAGAAATCATTGGGTTGATAATTTCAAGTAGATATCACCAGGATTCTTTCTTATATGCTTCTGGCATAGAAATAGATGTCACCTGCACTAGCTTGCTATGGTTGGAAATATCAAGATGGCTTTTTTTCATTTGCTTGGTTTTGACCCCCAGCCTTTTCGACCACCTTGCATTTGGAGACTTTCTCTTTGTATGTAACCATTTACTTGAGTTCATTTAAGGAAACAGATTCCAAAACACATCTACCACAATGACAGTACAATGAGTAGTGAACTACTTCAGCAGGCAGATGCCTGATTCCCTCCTCGTATTCTAACTGTTCATCAACCTCATAGATTATCTGTGTGGGAGCCAATTTTTTTTCCTTATAAAAAAGCTTAGTGCTTTGCTTTGCCTTAAATATAATCATATTTAAAGAACTTGCAGGTTTCAGTTAGCAAAACTAACTTTTATCTAAATTCATTGTAAGTTTCAAAAGCCTCAGCGACTTCTGTGGACAAGTTTAATGTTCAGAACTTTCTTCAAAAGTATTCTGAATGACACTGAAAAAAGGTAAAATGAGTTCCCCTTCCATTAAAAGCTAAATTTATTTTTCCTATCTGATTTCCCCAAAGTGACAACACAATCAAAACATTTGTCTACACAAATTAGTTTTTTGCTGACTTCAAGTAAATTAGATAAGACATAGTGTCTCTAAATGGGTATGTGGAGGTAATTCTACTTGATTCCACCAAATTCTATGGATTTATCAATAGAGGTGCATAAACATCATTAAAATGTAATTAAATTTCAATTTTCAGGTAAAAGCTGCTTTTTCAGTGAGGTATTTTACTCATAATTCTTGCTGAAATTAAAACAATTATATGTAAAATAAATATACATAGGAACACACAGCTAGGTACAGATAAACATCAGTTCTAGCCTGGCCTCTGAAATTGTGCTGATTGACTAGACTTACAGTTTTGCAAATTTACTAGTCACACATTTACAAATTTATGCTATTAAAGACGTATATAGGTTTATTAGCATCTACAAAATCATCTAAGGAAGTCCAACCTAATCCTGCAGACTTCAATAGGATATCTTGTTTATGGGCAGTGTATGTTTGTCTTTATGTTCTTATATGCTTAAACTCAAGATGTGCATAATTTCATTTTCCATTACAAATGATGAATGCCAAAGCTTTGCTATGTATAAAAATTACATTTGGAAAATAAATCTGATTTAGAACTTTGCATGCATTCCATCCGAAATTTCCTTTTTGTGAAAGCATGAATGTAAAAAAAATGGCGTAAAAGCCAATTTTGATAAAACCAAATGAAGTGAGTATCTGATCAGCCATTTCTGGAAATATAACCATGAACTAGACCTAATTTGTTTCCTAGAAGGCACATACATTTGTTTCATATAAGAGTACATAAAGTACTGTAACCAATATTTCTGACCTGGACTTGTTCAAGTAAGTTCTAATGCTACCAACAAAATCACTGGGAGTCTTTATATATGAATAATTCTCAAAACTAATGAGATCTTATTTACTACTGCAAAACCTGAAGGAAGTAAAGTATATGATTACTAGATATTACTGAGGCCTTATCAAATCTCTGTGCCGATTTCATAGGCTAGGTCTTCCAAAAAAAGTCATTCTGAGCTCTCAACTTATGTGTATTCTGAATGAGTTAATAATTAAACAAATTAAATAAAGGAGCACATATATTTCCCATTTACCAAATCATATGCAGATTGATATAAGAACATAAGAATGCCCATATGGAGTCAGACCACACCTCTGTCAAGGCTAGGATTCTCTCTTCAGCACTTGCCAGTACCAGATGCCTAATGAAAGTACATGAGAGCAGGACAAGTAGATATGGATATTATGTGTTGGGATATTCTGCAGAATACTTTCCAGCCATCTGTGGCTCAGGTAGTTGCTGAACTACAGAAATGGTGTCTGCATTTAATTGTCCTAAGCAGATTTTCCTGTCACAAATTTGTCTGAAACCATGCAAACTTTCCCATCTGCAATATCTTATAGCAAGTAGTGTCATAGCTTAATTGTGCATTCTTTGCAGAGGCACCTCTTGCTTGCTCTGGGCCTGCAACCTGCTAATTTTACCTATTGTAACTCTTTTTTTTTTAAGACAGAGTGAGCAACCATTGACCTTCTTCATACTACTCATGATTTCACTGGTGTTTTTACAGCCTTTCAGGCTAAGGAATGCTAGTCCATTTAATCATGTCTTTTACCTGTACAGAAGCTGTCCTTTGATCATCCTTTGCACCTTCCTTTGTATAATTTCTCAAGGTAGAGGATGAAGACAGAAAGGAAATGTGCATGCTTAAGATGTGGATGCTGTTTATGTTTTCTTCTCTATTCTTTTCTAATAATCCCTTACATTTGATTTGATTTTTTGACTACTTTTTAAAATAATTATACTTTCTATTGTAAGACAGATTGTCATTGCTGAGAGTAACTGTCATTTCAGAAATAGCTATTGCATAAGGAAAACTAAGGACTCCCCCTCCTCAATTTACATTTGTTTACTTTAATTTTATTTGTTTTTAATCTTCTGACCTTTTGTTATATGAGAAACTTCTGAAGCCTTCACAGCAGAATCTCACGTTTTCTATCTTGAATTTCTTTAGTTAACAGCAAAGTTGTTACCCCAGTTTTTATCCAGTTATTTATCCATCTGAGAATTTGCCTTTAGTTTCTTTAATGGCCTTTGGTGAGACACTGTGTCAAATACTCTTGAGATATGTTCTGCTTTATGCAGTTTCCTGTCAGCACATCTTATAAAGTATGATAATGTGGGTGTAATATAGAACTGGAGTATTCAAACTTTGCTAAGTGACTGAAGACGTTACCAGCTCCGATTCAACTTACAAATTGTATGAATGAGAAAAATTGCAAATACTGACTTGCTGCTTTCCTCATATTACAAGTTAGTTGCCTTTTTGCTTAGCAGCACCTGACAACAGATTATGCATTGCTGCCAAGCTTACAGACTTGTATTTTGTATATTATTATTGAAAATGAAAAAGTGGATTTTTTTTTTTTTGTAGATATATCTAATCTTGATTATATATTCTTATTAACCTCTCAATAGAAGAAATACAAAATGATGAAACATAGTGTCCAGGAACTGTCATTTTCCTCCATATGTACAGAGATTAAATTTACTCTATGTAGGCGACATTCAGCTCCAGTGCTGATCTACCCTG
>JAVHNF010067632.1:34507-61099 GCA_034783455.1 Micropsitta finschii | reverse complement strand
CACCCGAGAGAAAGAGGGCACGTAGTACTTGTGCAGCATGTGGAGGCAGCCTGTTGAAGTATCTCGGTGCTTAAATAAAAACAGTGTCTCTCTGTGTTGAGACACTGTTTTTATTTAAGCAAGCTGTGAGGTTTCTGGCTTATTTCAGAGTCCAATTTCCAGACTCAACTTGCAACATGAAGTGATTAAAGAAAAGCACTTTCCATAGCTGAAAGGGAGACAACCTGAACCCTGTCTGGAAATCAGAAGGTGGGGCCATCCTGACCTTAAACACTGGTTCAGATCCAGGTCTGGAGAGACTCCGGGAGGTCACTTCACCTCCATGTCAGCAACCTCAGCAGAAAAATGATGGTAATTATTGTCGAAGAGGCTCTGAAGTCAGCCCGTGGAAAGGGAGTGAGTGTTTTTCCCATAGTAGAGGTGTAATTGCTTTCCCCTTCCATGTGAATTGCACAAAGACTATTTTTAGAGCAAATGCCATATGCAGTGAAACCTGCCTTACTGAAACTTTGGGAAACTACGGGAGAAACGTGCTCTGAGTAGGGTGGCCTTACAGTGAACGCACAGCTAAGCAACTCCTCAACTCTCACCTGATGGAGCCCAGCTCAGCTCCAAGTCAGTACTGAAGCTTTACCACTAATTCTAGGGAGCACAAAACCACAGGTGAGAAAAATACTGGCCCAAGCCGCTCCTTCCTAGACAGAAAATGCTATTCCAGCTCCCACACAGCTTGGCTATCGGCCCATCAGTAAATGCTGATCAGGTAATTAAATCCCCCAAAGTCTAAGATGGCCCGGGAGATATGCAACAGTTATGCTAGCAGCTCCAAATGGAGGTCTGTAGTTGTCAACTTTATCTGGTTTATCACTGAGATGACTGTTGCAATATTTCAAAGGGTCCTGAAGCTGTATTGCTTCAGTATGGAAAGAAGGAACGTATTTTTAGGAGTGAAGACCACTGCAGAGGGCCTCAGCTAGGGCTGTGAAATGTTCAGTCTGACCTTAACCTCATGTCTGTATGAATACTCTTTGATTTTTCTTCATCCTGTACTTTGAACTTTTGTGCGCAGAGAAAACCATCTGAGGAAACTATTGCACTCCTGGATTTCATGTCTTGGTGTGACTGAGAAGTTGATGAACTGGATCTCCCAAGACACAGGGCTCGCCCTGATGGCTTAATTAGACACTGTTTCGTTAACACCCCATCTTGTTCTTTATTATTGTGTCTGTCATCATTTTAGGGTGGATATCTTGACTAACTCATCTCACGAGACAAAAGACTTAATTACCTGTTACTGAATTTCCTAGTATCGGTCTGTCTGCTTGTGAGTCCAGTCACTAAAGCATCTTCTCCCCTAGTGCTGGAGATTGGTCAAGGGTCAAGTCATGTTACAGAAGACAAGAAGCTGGTCACCCATAGGGATGCCCAAATGCTGTAGTATCCAAGTACCTGACATGAAATATCCATGCTTTTATATTTTTTCCCTGCCTGTTACTTCATGAGTGATTTCTCTTTGGTTCTGCTGCAGTACAGCACCCGAGCTTCCCAGGAACCAGAGGGTTTCCTATTAAACCTATAGCAATGGATTAGTTTAACAACTCTCAGGAGACGCACATAGCTGAATCACAGGGTTAAGTCTGTAACTCTGCATTCATAGCTATAAAACCTCTTCCATAAATTCACCAACCTCTGTCTTAAAGCTTGTTCCATATTTTGATTCCAATTTTCTGATTTGGCAGCCTATTCCAGAGTCTCCCTGCACTGTTTCTTGAAAATCTTCTCCTAATTCCTTACCATAAATTTATTCCTAACTGCTTCTGCAGAATTACTGTGCTTCTTGAGTTCAACAGATTGCCTCATTGAAAACCCATTGGGCACAACAGGAACACTTTCCAGCTAGCCATCACATCAAAGAGCCTAATTCTCAGTTTCTTCATTTATGGACTCGAGCTCAGGAATGAACTTGTTGGAGTTTAGCCTGTCATCAGCCTTTTCTAGCCCATACACCTGGACATGCAATTGTAAAGTAGAGCACCCTGGAGGTCACCTTACATTTGTGCTTATTTTTGCACCGCTGCTGATGCTGGAGAACTGGGAGCTGGGGTTCAGTGGCACATTTCAGGCTTCCATACCCTCTTTGAAGGGGACAAAATGCCATCTTGCTGGGGTATCATCTTGCTGGTGGTCAGGCAGGTGTCTGGTGCAACAGGAAGGTTCTCAGGACACCACTTGCATTTAGATTAAGGTTGCTTTAAGGTTGCTAAAGATGCTCCAAAAGACCTTGAGTGTCCCTGAGGTTTAGGCCCCACATTTTGAATCTTTTTATGCATTTGTTGTCTGTATTATTTCTGTTGTTGTTTCTGGTAGGTCTGAAGCTGCAGAGCTTTAGAAGAAAGCATTTGGAAAACATCTGAATAAAAACAAGCTTCAGGTGTGGCCAACACAACAGACTTCTGCTGCTAAAGTGGAAAATGCCTAAGAATGGGAAGTTTTCTCTCCTAAAGGTCAGGAAAAAACATCTATTTCTGCAAATTCATCAGTTCTGGAACTGTGAAAAAATGCATACCATGTACAGCACAGACCCTTCTCTCTGGAAAGTAGAGCTGCTGAGGTAGATAAGAACCTTTCTGACTCCCAAATCTGTTACAGTCTTTCCATTGATTCATTGCTTCACTGGTGGGTTGGGTAAGTTTGATTCTGATGAATCTATTAAATACTATTAATTAGACTTGCCATAGTATGACTTATTGTGGGATTAGAGATTGGTGATGGCAACTTCAGACTCCTCTATTTGCAAATAGAATTAATTGAGATTAAATTGCAAGAGCTGCAGGCTCTAGGAATTAAACTGTTTCCTCCCCAACTGTTTCTGCATCTGTGTAATGTCACAGATCATTGGAGATAATCTTGGTTATACCTATGCCATTCTTGTGACTTCGATGGCATCATACTGTTGCACAAGGTGAGTATAGGAAGAGAATCAGGCCCAGAGGACTTGGAGATTATACAAACATGCCTTGCACTATAATCCCAAACATGCTCTATTAGCTGAATTGTTATGGAAAGAGGAAATTTTAAAAGTTTAGTATGTCCTGAGCATCTGATTTAATACCATGTTCTGTCTAATAGAACAAACTCTCTGGAGAGAAAAAGGAAGGGTAAGACCCAGAGCAGCATGGAAGATTTTGAGGAGCCTCACACAGCCTTACATGAATGCAGTGTCTGACAGAACAGATTCTGACCCAACCTTGGTGTCCTCAGAGGTGCTGGAACTGCAAACTAATCTTAACACAGTTGAGTGCTAGAAGACATTGACAAGGAGTTACTAATGACAAGGACATTGAGCAGATGAATATACAGAAGGAAGATAGCTTGGGAGGGGTACTTCTTGATATTCAAGATCAAGAGAGAGAGACTTATCCCGAATCTTCTTATTTCCATTGCTCTGAGTTAGTCATTAAAATCATAACAATCCTGAGCTCTCACAATTTGCTTCATTCTAGCACAGGTATGTGGATGATGCTGAAGATACCAGTGTTTCTAATAGAAAAGTGCAGCTTTTGCTACTGCTTTTCTTTCCTGCTTTTGCTGCTGCTTTTCTTCCCTGCTTTTGCTGCTGCTTTTTCTTTGGTTTGCTGTTTTACAAAGGGGGGCGGGGGGAGAGGGGGGAGAAGCACAATTTTTTTCTTTCACAGAATCCCAGGGTGGTTTGCGTTGGTGTCCTGGTTCTAATTTATGGCCTGGGCTTAAACCACGACAGTTGGAAGGGACCTTGAAGCTCATCCATTTCCAACACCCTGCCATGAGCAGGGAGATCTTCCACTAGAGCAGGTTGCTCCAAGCCCCTTCCAACCTGGACTTGCACAGTGCCAGGGATGGGGCAGCCACAGGTTCTCTGGTTCTCTTCTAATGCCTCACCACCCTCATAGTGAAGATTTGTTTTCTTAATATCTAATATATTTCCTCTAAAACTTTGGATTTCCTTTTTTCCTATACTGTTTTTCTCAGACCCTGGCTTGCAAGAAGGTTGTCCTCCCACATTCACATTGCTGGTGTGATAGAGGCTCCACTAGATAAATTTCACAACTTCATCTTTTCATCTGAGTGCCTTGGTGACCACATACTGCTTCTGCAATCAGATCTGGCAGCCCCTGGAGATGTGCTGCTGGGGTCTTTGTGCCCTTGGATTAACACTGTTGCTGCTACTGTGGCTGTGACCAAGCTTCGAGTTCAAACCTCAGCACCCAGGTTTCTCTTCCATGGGAAGCCCAGGTAATGGATGGAACTAAAGAATATGGGTTCTGGGGGAGGAGAAAGTTGTATTAAAACTCAAAGCTCAGCTTAAGTATTTTTAAAGTCACCAGAGCTATTATGACCATGTAGTCATATTTTCTACAGAATAACCTTCACTGAACCTGGTAGCAACCAGAAGAACGAGGGGTGTGGGGCTACTAATTGCAGAACAGCAAGAGTTCATTAAGTAATAAACCACTTTTAAAGTGAAGCAAGAAAGAGTCCAAGTCAGGAGCATTTCATTCTAATGCATGATGGGGTGAGTATTTTGCCTTCAGTGCTGTTAAATCATTAAAAGAGTAAGACTGTGAATTTGCTGCTTGCTGGGTAATAGTAATAATACATTAAGTTTTATTATCTACAGCCTATAAGCAGTTTTCTAATTACAAGTCTGATACAATAAAAATGCAATTTCTGCTTATTCTCTCATGTTTCCTTTATTCTCTACCCGCCCCTCCCTGCACACACCTTAGTGCCCCTCAGGGATTCACTGAACAGATGTACTCTTGGGTGAAGAATGTCATGTGCTGGCCAGCTACTGCTTCAGTGTGTGTTCTTAATGCCCAGGAGCACATTTACATGTGAGCAGCTGGAATAAGGCATTCTGGCTTTTACAGCGGTAGGCTGTGGGTGGGCTGCAGGGGCATTGGCTTGGTCTGGTTCACCGGCTGCCAATTTAAACTGTTTTCCTGTAATGAGAGGGCATCTGAAGGCAGTTTCCCAACTATCAGTACCTGAGATCTGCAAAGCTGTTGCAGGAGGTGGTTGCGTGTGCGAATGCTGCTCTCTAGTGGTTTGTATAGCTCGGAGGAAATGTCCGTGCCCTACGAGTTTGAAGGACGTGACCATGTTGGGGTGAGGTTGGAGGACATATACAATCTATAGAGAGATGGGAGGAAATGTCCATGCCGTACTGAGGCTGGAGGAAATGACCATGCCTTGGTGTCCTGGTTTTGGCTGGGACAGAGACAGTTTGCTTTCTGGAACAGTGCTGTGTTTTGGCTTTATTCTGAGAATAGTATTGGAAAGTCAAGGACTTTTCAGTCTCTCATGCTCTGCCAGTAAGGGAAACACAAAAAACAGGAGGAAGCACAGCCAGGACAGCTGACCCAAACTATCCAAGGGGATATTCTATATTAGAGAACATCATGCTCAGTATAGAAATACTGAATATATAATATAGTATTATATATAGTATAATACTGTACGGGGGGTGTTGCCTGGAAGGCATCAGCTGTTGCTGAGAGACATGCTGGGCATCAGTCAGTGGGTGGTGAGCAATTGTATAGTGCATCACTTGGAGGTTTTTATTTGTTTCATTCCTCTCATTTCTTTATTATTATTGTTGTTGTTATTACTGTTATTATTATTGTATTTTATTTATCTCAATTCAATTATGAAACTGTTCTTATCTCAACCTATGGGTTTTACCTGCTTTCAGGGTTTTACCTGCTTTCACCAGGTAGAGGGGTGGGAAGGCAAAGGGAGTGAGTGAGTGGATGTGTGGTGCTCAGTTGCTGGTTGGGGTTAAACCACAGCACTTGGAGAGGCTGGAGGAAATAGCCATCCCGTTCTCCTGCAAATACTTCTCCAAGGTGGATATATTTCTTGGCTTTGCTGCTGTAGCCTGACACAAGAGTGGTATTCACTTTGAACTAGTTTTAAAGCCTAAAGCCTCCCCACTGTAGCTCCCTCCTGTTTTCAGCTCTTTGCCCAGTTTGTTGTTATATTTTTATTGCCATTAATGGAGCAAGGCTAATTTTACCTCACTTGAGGTTTCAACCCAATATCTCAGACCATACCTGGACAATGTACCTTGTTTTTTCTGTCTTCTTTTCCAAATGGCCCCTTCTTCTGCAGGCAGGGAGCTTTGCATTCCTTGTGTCATTGCTCATGCTCCAAAACTGCCACACTGTGAAGGTGCTCCTTCACATTCCTGACTTATTAAAGGGAAGGTGGTGGATTCCCTAATGTCTCACCTGGCATCTCCTCCAGGATGTTTTTCAGCTTCCCTCTTCATGCTTCTTAGTGCCACAGCTTTGTTTTAACCTCTTCCCCTCCCCCCCCTTCCTCTCATACTATTTTCCAGGTTGTAAGACAGGTTAAAAAAGCACAGGAGGTTTACATAGCTAACAACCACTTCAGGGTGAGACTGGCTGTAGACGGAAGGCGGATACTACCAGGGTATGCACAGATGATGACAACAGAAGCACACATTTTTGACAGGCATTGCCATGGGAAAGTAAAACACTCATTAAATTGTTATATAGTGAAAGTCCAAAGTTGCTATGTTGACAGTCAAAATGGAGCCTAATTGGGTTTCTGTGGGTTTTCTTTAGTAGATTCTGTAGTTTTGGACACTACTGGGTGTTGATATGAAATAAAAGTCATTGTGATCAGAAAATTAAAGTTCACCTGGGCTTTCAGTGAGTTGGGCAGGTACACATGGTGTTCCAGTGAAGTATGGGATAAAACAAGGATTTGTTTGAAGGCAGTGTGAATGGAAGCAATGTAAGTGTGAACGGCTCACTTTGGTTAACAGGGAGGATCATAGCTATGACCTTTGGAGCTAAAGAGCAATGAAGAATTATGGCTTTGGATTAAAGAACCAATTTCTGCAAGAAAGATGACACAACAAAGACACATTACTTGTGGCTCAGGCAAAGATGAACACACTCAGTGCTAACCAGCAAGGCGCAGGATTCATTCTTGCTGGAGAAACTTATGGTTAAGGGAGAATTTCACTCTCTGTGATTTTTTCCTCAGTGTGGGGCATTGTTGTCCAAGAATACCTAAACTTTATTATTCAGCTTCATTACAAAATTATTTATGGACCTTTTTATTTGCCTCAAAGCCCACCTGGGCAGAGCCATTTCTCTAATTCACAAGAAACCATGGGCTTTAGTAAACATACTCAGGAAGTGATCCCCTTGGAGTGTGTTTGATTTCAACCAGTGTTGCATGCCAGTGGGTTGAGCACTCCTCTGCACTAGTCCCCCTCAGCTCTCCCTGTAGTCAGCAGGAAGAAATTGTCACTTATGGAGGATATTTCATGTGACAACGTACACATGAAAGCATTGACCAGATCACCAATGAGTTCAAAGAATTAATCTCTAAATTTTCTAACCAGTCTTTTTAATCTGGGCACAGTGTGTGATAAGAAGCTGACTCACTGAGAAAGTCACCTGAAAGCATAGAGGAAGTTTATCTGCTCCTGGTGCGTTTTGTGGCCTGTTGTGCTGCCGGTCACGGCTTTGACACCTGAGCTTGTTGTGCAAGGGCTGCAATCAAACATGACTGTAGCTCATCTTTTCCGCTCATCTGAGAGTCACTGGACTGTGTATTCCCATTGCCCTGATGACAGGTTACTGGAATCATGGGAGCATCAGGACACCAATGACCATGTGCTCTCTGGAACCACACAAAGCTAAAAATGAAGTTTTCTGTGGATAATGAACTGCATCCACCCAAGGGAATAATCTGGACTTTACTAGGAGCTCCTGTTTTCCTTAGAGAAGCCAGTGCCTTATGTCCAGCCTGCAAACGCAACCGACCCTGGCTGCTGGGCCTTATAGAGCAGATAAGAAGCTCTAACCAGGGATTAAAGATGGAGAAGGACATGGAATGGTCAGTGCAGCTCTCACAGCATGAAACAATGTCACATGCATGTGGAAAGAGGCTGAGCGATGGGATGGTCCCATTTCATGGGGACCACCAAGCCATTTTCAGGGACTGTGAAGCCTTGTTCCAGTGAGACCTCTGAAAGCCATTACCAGTGTTGCTGGGTGCACTCCTGCCTTGCAAAACCCCTGAGGCAGGGGATGCCGCTGCTGCTGCTGCCTCTCCAAATACCTTTCAGTATTACCATGCCAGGGAGGATTATACTAAAGCTAATTACCCTTACTATGGGGAGCTAACATTCAACTACTCATCCTCAGGGATGAGTACACTGATGCTAGTCACTACGAGTGTTGCACACAGGACAGCTTTTGCATAGCAGCTAATAGGCTATGTCATGGGTACCTCATACCTTCAAGGCACGTTTAGTAGCTATATAAAAGCTCTCCTTCTATTAGAGCTCACTGGTCACACCACTGAGCTGTTCTCACCAGGGAGCTGGGTAAGTCTGGTTTGTTCTGAGCCTCTGTTGCTGCTGAAATGCAGATTTATTTCTATTTTTTTACATATTAAAAATGGTCTATGGGAGAAGGTTTTAAAATGGGGTGGCTTGGATTGCTGTGTTGGAGTAACGGTGTGCTCTTGGTGTCTTCATCTGGGCCTCTGAGTCCAAAAGGCAATCCAGAAGAATTTAAGGAAAGGTTGTTGGGGTGCTGCTATTATTGTTTGCTTTTGAGGGTGCCTGACAACAGTCAGAGCAGCTTTGGTGTACCAGGGAATGGTAATGCTAAAAGAGCTGTAAGCAGGTTTGTGTTCAGTTGTGGTATCACTACCCTTTAATAGGCTTTGGTTCCATAATGAGCATGAACTTTGTGATGCTGGGACTGAGCTAGGGACCTCTGTCTGCCCATGGTGTAGTGGGATCAAACAGCGGAGCCTTGAGTGCTGTTTGTCTCTCCTGCTATGGCAGATGTGACGAGAGCTTCAGACCTTGTTTCTGGGTTGGGCCTTTTCCTCAATGCATCAGTAAGAGGTCAGAGGAAGGGAAAACTGGGTTTAATGATTGAAAGACAGCTCTGAGATCAGCCATTCTTCTACTAACCTCCAAGATTAGTTCTCCCGCATGGAGGTCCAGGTGATGGGGAGGGAATTACAGTCCAGCAAGATATTTGGTGCTATGTGTCTCTGAATTTCCCCACTGTTTGACTTGATGCTATGTTTCAGAGTTGAAAATGATGGGTTGGGTCTTCAGCTGATGCTGCTGTGGTTTTGAGACCGTGGCATAGGTGGGACGTGTCTCCAGAACCCTGTGAAACAAGCCAGTCCTTAGGCATAGGCAGCAGAAGGACCACAAGAAACAGCCTCTCTGAAGTCTCTGCTTTCTCACGTGCCGTTCCCCATCCTGCCAAAGCCTCACCAAGATGTCGTGCTACCTACACCAGTGCCTCTCTCCAGTCTACCAGAACCCCATCCCCATCAAGTGCTCACCAGTGTATACTGCCAGACATCTGCCAGTGCCTACCTGGCACTCGACACTATGCACACCACAGTATGTGACCCCCTGCATCCCCCAGCAGCGGATCATGTCCTCCAGCTTCTCCCACCAGCAGAGTGTGACCAAGTGTGTGCCACGGCTGCAGTATCAGACCAAGTGTGTGCCACAGCAGCAGTGTGTGACCCAACGCATCCAAGAGCAGCCGTGTGTAACTCGGTGCGTGACAACCTGTGTGCCACAGCATCAGTGTGCAACTGAGGGCGTGCTGCAGCAGCCTAGAGTGACCAAGTGTGTGCCACAGCAGCAGTGTGCAACTGAGGCTGTGCCACAACAGTGTGCAACCAAGTGTGTGACCGCCTATGCTCCCCAGCAGCAGTGTGAGACCAGATGTGTGACCACATGTATGCCACAGCAGCCATACCTGACCAAGGCCATCCCACAGCAGCAGTGTGCAACCAAGTGCATCCCACAGCAGTGTGTGACAACATACACCCCGCAGCAGCCACATGCAACCAGGTGTGTGACCACGTGCGTCCCACAGCAGCGTGCAACCAAATGGGTCTCACACCGCTTTGTGACCTCTTCTGCCCCGCAGCAGTGTGCCACCGCGTACGTCCCGCAGCAGTGTGCCACCGCGTACGTCCCGCAGCAGCATGCCACCAGGTGTGTGACCAAGTGTGTCCCGCAGCAGTGTGACACTGACTGTGCTACCATTTGTATCCCACAGCAGTGTGAGACAACTTGTATCCCACAGCAGCAGTGTGCCACCAAGTGTGTGCCACAGCAGCAGTGTGCCACCAAGTGTGTGCCACAGCAGCAATGTGCCACCAAGTGTGTGCCACAGCAGCAATGTGCCACCAAGTGTGTGCCACAGCAGCAGTGTCAGTCAGGTGGAGTGAAAATTTCAAGCCACGCTAAAAAGTACTGCTCTGCCTCCAAATGGCCCTGGTAAAAAGGAGAAGGGAAAGGAAGGCCCGCAGGAAAACAGCTAGGTACAACTTCTGGGATTGGCAGAGGTTATTTATCTCCTTGTACAGCCTGCCAACTAGCTCTTGTTGCTTAAATCTGCTTTATCTCTGTTTTCAAGTGCTTCCCCTGTAGCTCAGCTCTAGTTTGGGCCATAGGGTGCGATACTATATCCATGGCTGCACTCCAGGTACCTATGCTTGTACCTTTATCTGCTGCAAGGCATAGTTTAGTGGGATGCTATTAAATTCTCACATAATTAAAATGAATAATGATTTAAATATATATATATATAAAGAAACAGAAATGTCTAAGGACTCCAAATCACAACAGTACCAAAAGGACTGGTGATGTGGCCAGTGAAGGGGTGGCCTGTGCCCAACTCTGGGTTTAGTCCTTAGGAGACAATGTTCAGATTAACTTGGATTCCACGAGGCTGCAAGTTCTCCAAAACAGAGAACTATAAAAAAGCTATCTGTTTTCATGCCCAGATTTGGAAGCCAAAAGTAAATTTGCTAAGCAAACGGTGTATGAATCTTACTCAAATGGCCTTCATTTCAGAAGGTGGCCAGAAATGCCTACTGCTTTAAAACACTGACTCTGTACTGACTTCAGCAGAGTCCCCAGACAAGGCAGGATTTCTGGTTTGGTGAAGCTGATGCTTGCTGAAATTTTATATATGAAAGTTTTTATTCACTTGGTTGCTTTCACGAATGTTGAAAACACAACTCGAAACAAATGAAAGTCTTTGAAATAACACTGAAAGTTGTAGCACGACTACTTTAGAAATGTTCGAGCTGTAAAAGCAATTAATCGTATTCTTTATGTTGCTTGAAGATGTGTACTCTACACATTGAAAACAAAACCCACATATATATTGAAAACAAAACACATAGATATATGTATACTTATACATATATGTACTGAAATAAAGTTGTCTGACCTGAGATTAAGTATCTTGTCTTTTTCCCTTCTCGTGGTTCTTCTCTATTAAATACAGTGAATCCAGTCTAAAAACGAGAAAAATCCTGTAATATGCCCTATCATTAGAAGAATGAGTAGTAACTCATGCTAAGTAGATGGTGCTTATTTGGAGGGTGAAAACAAGTGTTGCAAGACAAAGAGAAGGGTGTGACCAGGCCTGGGACGCTGCCCTGCATCCTGCCCTGCTCCACCCTTGCTCGGTGACCTTGGGGTGTCACTGCAAGGAAGTGTCCAAGACCTGAGCATCTCGCAATGTCAAGGTGGCATCTGGCTGCTTCCCCAGGGGGCTCAGCGGGTCACTGGGGACCAAACCCTTTCCATACCTTCTCCTGAATATTCAGTGGTGATGCTTTGGACCAGAGTGGCAGCAATCAAGAGCAGCAGTGACCATGGCCTTCCTTCCACGTTGAAGAGCCAGGGATGCTCTCACAATCCAACACTTTGTGTCCCCTTTAAAACCAAGAAATAAACAATGGGGTGGCCTTCTGAGGAGTTCTCACATCATTGTGGCTTTTCCGTAGGTGCCAGAGCCCATGGTATCCTTAGGAAAATCTTCCTGGTAGTGATGGGTAGCCAGGTGGTACAGAACCTTACCTCGCAGCGTGCACGGGGCTTGTTTTGAAGGTGGTTGTGACAGAGTCTGGCCCTGACCCTGGCTCTGACTCACTCTGCACCACCAAGTGACCACAGTGAAACGTGCCTCAGTTTCCCCTGTCCTTAACTGGGAATAATAATACCCCCCTCAACAATGCCCCATGTGGCACTATGCGTCTCTCTGAGATGAAAGGACTTTACAGATGCTAATTAAGAACATTTGGATGACAGAGCACAATGTTATCATCAGGTTAGTATTCTGCCACCTGTATTGGAAACACTAAACTGAATATTAGCATTACTTGATCTAGAGTTTGCCCAGGAGTTGGATTTATAGACCTTGTAAAAACTGTATTAATCTGCTTACCTGTCCTCTGACGCCAGCATGATTCCCAGAATCTTGGCTCAGATCATGTAACATTAAAAAAGGACATTATAGTTCCAGGGACTGAAGCACAATAAAAGTTGTTGGCATCAACTGGGAAAACATACACTTCATATTTTTTTCTATGATAGTGAAGGAGACCTTTTTTTGGTTGGAAAATCAGAAATTTAAATAACAAAGCTACCTTCAGCTTCTGAATTTCCCAGTGAAAATAGAAATTTACTCAGTGGTTCATAAGATTGAGATCAATATTTTGCTTCAAATCGTAGAATCAGTCAGGTTAGAAACGACCCTTAAGACCATTGAGTCAAATCATAAATACAATACTGCTAAGTCCACCATGTTCCTAAGCGTGTCTTTAAAATACCTCTAGAGAAGACAACCCAGCAGCATTCTCAGTGCTTCACATTGGTGAAAAGTTTTCCACATACTCCATTAAAAGTTAACTTTTTTCACTTTTTTATTTCAGTGTGTGGGACCTCACTTGAATTCCCAGCATGCTGGAACCCAAGCCATAGGTGTCAGATTAAAGGGAAAAAAAAAAATTAAAGCAAAATAAAACCCAGGGCCTTGGCTTATGCCTATATGACTACATAAGAATGTATTCCCTACTGGTACTTCTGCTCATGCCACTGTTAATTTTCCTTTGGGTTCATTTGTGGCGTAAACAGGGAACAAAGGGAGGGATGACTGGTGCAGAGACTGTGCAGCAAAGCAGGAAATAGGATTTGTGTTTTCAGGACGTGAGCTGGGTTTGATTCAGCCGCCTTTCCCCGGGCTCCTGCTTGTCCTTTCTCCTCTTTGTTGTGCCGGAAAAGCGTCATCTCTTTCAGCAGGTCATTCACTTCATGGCAAGTCCTTTTTGTAGCCATCTTGCCTTAGCCCAAGGCTTTCTCACTCCAAATCATCCGTCTCTTCCCTGGGCTCTCTATGTAAGTGAAGGAAGTATGCATGCCACAGTAATTATGGTCTTGGCAAAAAGTTGCCAAGAGTCCTTCCTGGATGGTGTTTTCAAAGGCACCAAATGGATTAGGCACGGAAATGAGAAGTCCCTTGAGCAGTCCCTTTGGTGGTCTCAACTGCAGTCTTTTTCCAGGTGGAAAGATACATTTCAGCTGACCTGGGTTTGCAACGGGCATGCAGGGATGCTTTGGCACCATGCATGGGAATTCAGAGCATGAAGACCATGAGCACGGGGTGTCCTCAGCCTCCCAGGTGCTTCTCTGGTTCAGCATGTTGGATCATGAGGTTCCAACTCATGGAGCTCACAGATGTCCCGATGGTACCTGGTGGTGATGGCAACCTCACAGAGCAAGGACAGCCATTCCCGCCGGCATGAAGCTGCACGTGGCTTGTTCAGGACTGGCAGGCAATTAGAGCATCACCCAGCCAAACCGCCTCACTCCCCTAGGGCACTTATTCACTGTATAAAAGCTCTGCCATCGTGGGGATCTCCTAGGCACTTCTCTCCAGTTGATCTCACTGATGAAGTGGGTAAGTCTGGCTTTTAATGGAGCTCCTGAAATGCTGTTTTATTCCTGGGTGGCCGGAGCAGGCAGAGGTTCTGCGTGTGTACTTGCGGAGAAGCATCCTCTGGGGGATGCTGCCTTCAGCACCGGCTAGTCAGCTCTAACTACTGGAGCATCTCCTCTGTGCTAAACTGAAGAATATTGGGAAAGCACTTCCCAATGGACTGTGAAGTCAGGAGTGGGATCTGTGGGCTTCTCTACGCTTTCTGTTAGTTCTAGTCAAAAGGAGGCTATTGACTACATAAAGGGCTTGATGCTGGCAGCAGATATGAGCAACTCCTCTAAAGGAAGTGACATGGAGAAATTTGCTGCTGTTTTATGGAACTTAAGCAAAGCAACTTTTAAGATAATAATAAGAAGCTGACCAACTTCAGTGCCAATGTGAAGGTCAACAGAGAGACTCTCTAGCTAAGCCTGACCATGTTTAAATTTCCATCTAGGCTAACAGTGATACAAATGAGTCTGAGATGTAAACAACCCCTTGGAAGCAAATAGTCTCCACTACGTTAGAAGCTTTTTATCTTGATGAACATCACTTTAGAATTTAGTAGCAATTGCTATCATTGTTTTTCATCTGGTTGTTTTTATTAGTTGATGATTATAATTGTAGTGATAAGTTTTTCCTAATGATTGGAACACACAGCATTGCTGTTGTTAATAGTCACCCAGTGACAGGCTTTTGGAAGATAAAATGCCTCACTGTAGTTACAGACAGAACTTGAGGTGTTAGAAACAGCAGTTTCTTTACAGTTGTTTAATTATATGCCTTAATCTCTGAACAATGTTGAAATGAAATAAGGAAAACATTTTCAAGCAGAGTACCTTTCACATGTCAGTGGTTGAAGTACCTATTGTGCTCAAAATATGCCTGTTAAAACCACAGAAAACTCCCTGAAACTGGTGTTTTCCAGGGTGGAGAATTAAGTGGGATTGTTTATGCTGCAACTCCCAGGGTCAAGACAAAGTGAGACATTTCTTAGTGGTTTCAGGAGAGAAGTGTGGACCTTTAGATGGTGCCACCTGATCCCTTCCCTGGGAATGGGATCTCATTTAGATTCCCCTTTCTGCTGCTCTAACCGGGGCTGCCTGGATGAGGTTTCACTCTCAAAGTTGCTATGCCAGGCATTGTGACAGTGGATCTTTAGCTTACCATAAGAAAACCAGGACATTATGACGTGGTATGACTGTAGTGCAGCGCTGGAGGCTGCTTTAAATGGGTGTAATTCGCTCAGCTCAGTGACGCTTGAGCAGTTAACACCAGCTGAGACTTTGCCTTCACAGCTTCTCCTTTCTTGCTCTCATTTCACCAAATAGTTAGACACGATCCTGTTGTATTTCCTCTTTTCTTTTCTTGAAGATGCCTACACAAATTATTTTGTATGAATCTGGGACTGCAAGGCTTGAGGGGCAGCAAAACTGATGCTATGGTAGCATGCTCAGAGCATACATGCTCTGCACACCACCAGCCCAGCAGATCCCTGTGGGACTGTGACTCAACAGTCAGGTTGTACGTGCTGAGCTGATGAGCCCCATGCTGCCACAAACCTATCCTTACCCTCAGCTAGCTAATTTAGCCCCAGCTTGGGTTTGCCTGTGTGAACTGCAGCCACACCTGAGTATTACAGCATGGACACACCTTTAATTTTGGCTTGCCTTTCATCTCTGATGCTTGGGAGTTGCAGGACATAAACTTGAATAGTTGTCCCAGTGGGGACACAGAAGGTTTCCAGGAAGTAAGGCAGAGGGTCAAAATGGTGCTTTTCCTTGTGAAATGCTTTGATGGACACTTAGCTGGTCTTTGAAAGGTGGCATGAAAACTTTCCAGTTTGCTTGCCTCTGATCCTGGTTGTTTCTGGGCTCTTAAGAGAAGGGTGTGAAGGAACAAGCGGAGAACATACTCTCCTCTCCTCACCTGGGTAATCTCAGCCTGGTTTTGAGTCACAGAGAGCCTATGACCCTCAGGTGAGCCAGGGTGTGAGTCTGCACGTTGAGGTGCCTGTCAGAAACTGGGTCCTGCATCACAGAAATCAGCCAATGCCTATGTGAACTGTCTGTCTTTTTCCTGCTTCTTTCAGGCCTAAGTGCTTTGTGTGACCATGCACTACTATGGGGAGCGGTACAAACATCTGTACCTGCCAGGATCGGGCTATTTCACTGAAAGCATCCAGCAGTGCACACCCCAGAAAGATGTATGCAGCACCACGTGCCACCCAGTCAGTGTGATCAAGAGCCCGATGCCAAGATGGCAAAGCTACACTCAGCCTTTCACTTATGTGTGCCCACAGCCAAGTGCGACTCAGACGCCTCTGCTGTCTTGTCCACCCTATGTACAGCAATGTGTCCTGCTGTACCCCGAGCCTTGTGAAACCACTCGCCTTCTGCCCTGCAGGAAGCCCAGCGTGAGGCTGTGCACAACACCATGCTTCCAGCCCTGTGAGACCATCCACCCTGAGAAAAAGCGTGTGGCCAAGAGCCTCCCACCATGCGCGCCCAGGTGCCCAGAGCCGCGCAAACTCAGGTTCCCACCGTGTGGGATCAAGTACTCATCCTCGTGCAAGAATGAATGCAGGTCGCAGAAGATATCCAAGTGCTCATCACAACAATATGGCACGGAGCTCCGGTCCCTGCAGGGAATGACCAGCGGGTATTCCCCACCGCTGCGTGGAGTCACCGAGTGCCCCCCGCAGCAGTGCGTAACACAGTCTTTCATGCAAGAGTGCGTGAGTGGGTTCCCCCAGCAGAAGTGCATGAAGGGTTACCCAACACAGGAGTGCGTCACCACCTGCTCCTCCCAGCAGCAAGTAACCAAGTCCGTGCCGCAACCAGACGTGCCCAAATGCTCCCCTGGACAGGGAATAAAGGAGTGCTCCTCACAGCAAGAAACAGGCAAATGCTTGCTGCCGCAGGAGGGAACCAAGCACAAGAGCTCATCAACACAGCACCTAAGTAAGTCCAAGTGCCTCTACCCACGGACCACCCACCACTCAACGCACCATCACTCAGGGGGTGTGAAACGTTCAGGCCACTCCAAGAAGAGTCGTTGTGGTCCAAAATGTCTGTGGTAAAGGAGATAAAGAAGTAGGCTTGAAAAACAGCAAGCTACGTAGCTGAGGTCTAAGGTATTTTATTTTAGTCCCCCTGCTCCTATTCCTAAATCTCAGAGAAGCTTTAGCCTTATTGTACACCCCATTGTAACTATGTTAAAATCATAGAGCACACTGCCTTTTGATTTGGCCACACTTCTGTTATTCCCGCAACAGAAAAGATGTTAGCGAGAAATTAAGTAACTCTGGGCAATTGCTCAGGCTTTGAACTTCAAATCGATACAACTCTGTTACAGTGTTCACACCCCAGAGGTTTTTACTGTTACTGGATCAAGCTACATTCCCTGGTTGTACCTGTCCTATTAAACTCAGGTTTCATCTGGATTCCCTACTCTCTGCCTGGTTTATTTCCTTTTTTAAAAACTGTTTCTAATACCTACTACTGGGGAGAAAAAAAAAAACAAACCCGAACTATTTGCTGTTGGTATACCACTTCTTTGTGTAAAATAATGGCAGTAATCATGCTCTTAGGACTAGATTTACCATCTGCGGAAACAGATCTTGGTGCTGAAAAGTTACCCAGAGACGTAGCAGAAGCAGCAGCACAGGCTGGCACTTAGGAGAAGGCCTGACTAAAGCAGTGAGACTACTTAGAAGCCCCAGACTGGAGTTCACTGTCTCTCCAGGCTGACCTCTGTCACATCGGTGTTGTAGGGAAGCACACACCATTTCCATGAAAGTCACACAGGAGAACTTTCAGTCCTGCACCCTGGGACCGGGGCAAGTTTTCCAGGTGTCCCCTTGCTCTGAAGTTTTGTCCCTGGACAAATCACTGCTGAGCAGATTATCAAATGGGTTGTGTGGGATAGTCCCTAGCATAGGAGAATGAGGGGATAAGATGCAGAAGGTCTCTTTTGATGCTGTGACCTGTCTGTGTCAAAAGATGCAGTGGGTGGGTGATCAGCATCGAGAGTCTGTGGTTACAAAACTGCAACCAGAGGGAAAACAAACTCAATTTCAGCTCTTCCTTAACAACAATATTTTCATAGACAGAAGGAAATAATTATCATGCTTGATCAATATTTTGATTTCCTACACACATATTTATATAAGCAACAAGGTCCAAATGCACACATCTCTGCACACCTGCCCCATACCACAGTCTCTCCCAGGAGGTGCTCCTGTGGAAGCAGCAGCTCTCTGCCACTACCTAAAGGTGCAGCAGGAGAGCTGGTATCTCCTCCCATCACTGCTTCACTGCCTTGCTCTGCTCAGCCAGTTCCCTGAGCACATCCCAACAAAAAAAAAACCACCTCCTTATCTCCTTGGCTTCCTCTGCAGCACCTCAAACAGATCAAGCAGGACTTCTGTAGACTCCTTTTACTAATAAAGTGATAGATTTGCCTTTATAAACAGAGACTGATGCTACCAGTCCTCCAGGATTAGGAGTCTTGCTCTCCATGGGGGAGAGAATTCATTGTAACTTCTGGTAAATCCCTGATACTGGGAAATTAAATGGAAAAAAGAGAAGAAAAGCCTGATCCAGTAACTCCCTCCTGACCACTCCACATGGGATCAATCCCTTTCTTATATCTGGTCTATTAAGAGGCTCACAATTAAGACATGAAAGTGGAACAGACCAGACCCAGGGGAAGCTTTCCCACGTGGATTTATCCCAATTGGAAGGTTTGAAAGTCTCTGCTGATCTCAGTCTTACTTGGTCCTGAAAGGATGCAGACTCCCCTTCAGTTAGCATGGAGAAGATGGCATGGACCAGCATAAAAGAACTTCCTTTTAAAAATCTGAGCTTCTGTTGCTGTGGTCTTGCTCCTGAGGAAGGGGTTACTCAAACATAATATAAAACCTCTATATCTCGAAGCCACCACTAAATAGTGCTTGGACTTCTACTGGTTCTTTGCATGAGGATAGTTTCCCGCTGTCTTGTTCTCTCTCACGCAGCACTAAATGCTTTGACAGCAACCCCCTTCTCTTGCTCACCATGCTCCTGGACAGGTCATGGGCCCTACAGAAAACAGAACCTGGTTGCCCAAGTGTGAGGAAGTGCTGCAGCCTTGTGGTAGTCAGAGCCAACTGCAGGCTGGGCTGCCTGAAGCAGAGCATAGCCAGCAGCAGGCCAGAAGTGTTGATCCCCCTCCATCTGGCATTTAGGAAGCCCCATCCAGACCTCCATGGCTGGTTTTAGAGGCTCAGCACAGGAGGCATGAACAGCCAGAGCAAAGTCTGATGGAGGCTACAGGGTGGCCAGGGCACTGAAAACTGGCAAGAAAAGGGAGATTGGGAGAGCTGGGTATGTTTTCCCATATATAAGAAAGTATATGGGAATATAAGAAACCACTTAAGGTATAAGAAACCACTGAAGGGACAGTTTATTACCACCTTCACTCACCAAATGAGTGTTCAGAGCAAAGACAAACTTCACACCAAGATGGACAGAGACAGGGCAGGCTACAAAACGGCTTTTTCTTTTGGGGGTCTACTTCACACAGCCTTTCCATGCAACCACTGTCCAAAGTGGATATAAATGCAGGATTCACTGGCAGGACAAGTTGCACATTGCCTGTGTTACTAGGAGGTATAAGATGTTTAGAGTTGTGTTTCTAGTCCCTTTTCCAAAGGTTTTATTTTTTATGCAGAAAACATCATAACTTCTAGAAATTAAATGACAACCTTGCTGTCTTCTTCTTACAAGGAAGACTGAGGTGTAATTGAGTCTCCAGTTTGAGGTATTTGGATGCTCTGCAGGTAAAGTGGCATAGAAACAGGAATTCCCATTTTTCCCAGATGCTTTTCTCACTTTTAAGGAAGAAAAGTATGATCAGCAATTGGTTCAGAATTCACCAAGATATCCATAAACTACCTGAAATTGTCAAATACTATGGAATATGATTTTGAACATAAATTAGCAGCAGTCTCTGGTGACAGGGCTCAGTGGTGTTAACCTCTGTCGTGCAATGTGAATTTGGGGCCTGGCTTTTTGTATAACTTTGTGTTACATAACTTTTCATTGTCTTTTGTGAGAGGATGGGAAAAAATAATCCAAACAACGAAAGACTTGGTGAGGTGAAGTTTCCACACAACAAGGGACATCAAAACCCTTCAGAATTATTCATTACTGGTTTATGCATGCAAAGTGTTTTACCATTATAATAGTACGTTATCTGAGACAAACACCTCAGGACTAACAGCAACTTCAGGATATGCATTTTTTTGATGGAAGTGTCTTACTTGTTCTTATAAACAGGATGTTGCTTTTGAGCCCTGACAACTCCGAGCACTTTGCATTTTCATTAAACATGCATTTCTGTTTGCATTCAAAAGCAATCATTTCAAAATGGGTTAAAGGGCAACTTCAGCTAAGTTTGTGAGAGCTGAACATGACTCAACTCTGAGAACCCATCTCAGTCCTTGGGAAATCAATGAAGTTCCACAAAGTTCAGCTATCTGTGCACGTAAGTAGCCACATAATTAAAATATTTTCATTTTACTTAAGTCTCCCTTGGTGCATTTTAAGTCCATGACTTCTCTCGGCCTCAGCAGGTGTAAATGGCAGCTACATTCTTTCACTTTGGCAGAAAGCATTACCTTACCTTCTTTAGGTCTTCCCTTCTGTAAGAGGGCATCTTGCAGAGGGAATGCTTCTTAGCCCTCCAGTCACTTATGGTGGTTGGAACCACATGCTCAGCTGCTGGTCAGTACCTAGATTGTGAGTGGGGATCCCTAAGCAGAACATCTTCCAGCCAAAGCTGTGACAGCAGTAAAACAAATCACAGGAAGCAAATAATCAAATCAGTGTCACTGTGAACAAAAATGGGCTATGTACTGTCTGCAAAAATCTGTTCTTCCTCCACCTCCAAACCACTTACAGGGATGAACCCCAGAGTGCCTCCAGCTAAATGATACAGGGGACTTCTAAATGAATGATTTTAAACCCCACATTTAGCAAGCAGATACAGCCAATGTTTCTGCAATACAGCAGTTGCTGTCTTCAAACTACTGCTCATCTGGTCAACATTTAAGTCAAAGCCAAACAAAATAGAGCTAGTTCCATCACCACGTTAATACAGACACAAGTGGTAGAATCACCTCAGCAGTTAATTTAGACCATGAAAAGAGAACATGAAGGGAACCCCCCAGCATGTAACAGTATGTACCACAGAAAACTGAATAATGCCAGTAAACAGTATTCAAGTAATTATAGTAATTATAAGTGTTACACATGCGGGAAAAATTGTTTGGAGAGTAATTAAGACCTTATGCACAAAGGTTGTCTCATCTTCCTGGAAGATCAAGAAAGGATATAAAACTCAAAGGATTCAGGGCTCCTCTGGCCATTTCTCTTGACTTCTTCCTGGACAGCTGGTAAGTCCCATTCATCTCAATCTAATTATATTGAGTAAAACGTTGCTCTAACGTAGGCCAGGGTTTAACAGCAAGCCACTGTGGTTTCTAAAAGTCTTAATAAGATCCTTTCTCCAAAAGTCTGCTATAAATTTAGTTGCATACGTTATCACAGAATAGTTTGGGTTGGAAGTGACATTTAAAGGTCATCTAGTCCAACCACACGGCAACTAGCAGAACATTTTCTACTAGATCAGGTTGCTCAGTAACAGTAGTATTTTTATTTTTTAATTTTAAAATTTTCTAAGGTCTGAGAAGCTCAGATGTGTTTTCCAGAAGTTTTAATTTATAAAACCCGAAATACTTCTTTTTCAAAGGGATAAAAAAGGACTAAAATAATGCAAAACACAGCTAGAACAAAGAACTCATTCACTAAGAAGCGATGTCTCCCCAGTTTTTACCTGGTCATTCATACAGGTCTGCTCTCTGGCTGGACTCTCTCTCTGTAGGCTAAGAGACCTTTATCATCGCACTATCAGGAAGAAGAAAATCTGGAAGGACAATACTTTTCCTACTCAATAACTTCAGGGGTTTTCTGATCAGAGCATCTGATGCTGAGCACTGACAGATCTGAAAAGCTAGACAAGATAAATAATGACATCCCCCTTAACCTTTCCCTTTTAGACAGTGGACAGAAAAAGACATTTCACATAATGTATTTAAATAACACCTACCTCTGAATGAGTTTGAGTGCACTCTGCAAGTCTGCTTTTCTCCAGGGATGAAAATAAAGTGGCTGCTTTATAGGTGATCATTTACATCATGCAGTTTTAAACTTTGACAGGTAAATCCCACCATATATTTTTGTAATCAGTTCCAGTTAAATGACCTTAAAGAAGGATTCAGGGGCCAGGCAAAAAGGTAGGCATCAAAAATCTCTATCAAGTTCTTGGTTCTGCCATGACTGGTCTCTGCAAACCACCTAGAGGTACCTGGAGACAAGATTTTACTATGAGCTCTGGCACTAGCATGCAGAATGGCACCTAAGTTGGGTCCTTCCACCTCCTGCACAGCAGTCCCCAGCTTGCAGAGCTGCAGTAATGGTTTTGGTTTTCAGTCCTGGTTGACATGGCCTCATTGGTCTGCATAAACTTCTCAGGAAACCAATACAGTGCCCAACACAGTCTCACCAGAGGCACAGGAATCCTATTGTGCATAATTACTCTAATGAGGGCTGGGCAGACTCTATCAGTGAGACAAACAAATAGTCCCAGGCAAGGATGTTCTCCAGTGCAGGGGTATCTTATATACATTCTTGTATGACCAGTGGTTTTATGGTCCCAGCAGTGGCTGTGTTGAAGTTGCTGGCCACAGCTGCATCACTTCTCCAGTCCTCCTTGGTAGCTGCCCAGACAGAATCTGTAATTCGAAAAGCAAAAGGCGGCACTGTGAAGTGGCAGAGATGCAAATGCCCTGGGGCTATGGATGGGGCAAAATAAGATGAAGGCTGGTTAAACCCAGAGGCCTAGGGTCCTTTTTGGGAGGGTGGAGGTAGAGTAAGAAGGACTCAGGGTAACAGGGTGAATGGAATGAGAGGACAAGCCTGTAAGACCTGTGAGCTTCATTTCCTCATATCATAGGCTCACATTGTCTCTGCTACATCTACATCACCTGCACAGCCCCTATAACTGGAATACCTGAGCTGCACTCCTATAGATTTGTACTTCTCCACCACAGTGTGTCCCCAGCTGTGTCACTTGCCTCACCCTCCCTGCAAGAAAGAGAGCAGGAGTCCCTCCTGAGTTACAAGGAACTGCAGGGTGAAGGGCAGCGGGTAGGTTGCAAATGCTTTGAGAAACACATTTTTAGTCTCTTATGTGCTGCAGGTTCACCATCATTTCTCCAAGATGTCCTTTGGTGGTGAGTGGGATGCAGGACAGAGTTTCTACTCATGTGATGCACAGTGCCCACAGCCTCTTGCTACCAGCTGCAATGACCCATGTGTTATATCCTGCGGTGCCTCCAGAGTCATTATATACCCACCTCCTGTTGTCGTGACATTCCCAGGGCCAATCCTCAGCACATGCCCGCAGGAGACAGTAGTGGGAAGTTCTGCAGTTATGGAGGGAGGTACACCAGCCCCGCTGACATCTTTGAGAGCAGAAGTCCTGTGCCCAGAGACACCTGCAAATAGCTTCATCCCAAAACCTGTGCCTCAGTGTGCACCACGGTGCTCCTATGTGTTTTCTTCCCACTGGATGCATCCTTGCAGCAGACCCAGCAACAGAAGCTACCAGCAATTTGAGAGCAAGACTGAAGAGCATGCTCCAGAGAAGGAGAAGCCAGAAACTGAAAATACAGATACAGCAAATGAGGACAAAGAGGCCACAGGAGCATAACACAGTGATACCAACCCCAAAGGCTTTGTAGACTCCTACTGCCTCTTTAAAGCAGACCTACCCATATCTTCTTTAAATTACGCTTTACTTTAAGTTCATAGGGTGTTTTCCCTCTCAGGAACATTCTCAGGCAGGTAATTAGAGACAATTAGTCACCAGGAAATTCACTTTTCCTTTGGATAAATATACACACACACACATCATTTGTATCTGACTTATGGTTTCTGTAAGAAAAGTGTGGGGAAAAAGAAATTGATCCTCTGTTTGTATTTAATTTTAAGGAAAATGTATTTGATGAAAGGTATCATTTGAATATAGAGGTTAATGCAAGCATAAGAGTGACAGAATCTGCATCTAGAATTGTGCCCTTTACACTGTTATTTTTCTACCAGTCTTGCTCTGTCCTTTCCCATTAAAATTATTCTGCATTATCATTGTGGTTCTCATTTTCTTTCTTTTCTACTCCTGATTTTCAGATACCTACTGGTGAAATTTAGATGGCAAACACTAAGCACAAAACTGTCAGTCCTGCTCACCCATGAAGTGAGGAAAAAAATCAACTCTGTCTTGCATTCCTTAGCTCTGGTCACATGCTTATGCACAGACTGTTTCATTTTCACTAGCACCTCAGCTTTCACTTGTTCCTCATCCTGTTAAATACACAGCATGTGGCTTTGAGAGTCCATGGGTTGATGTATCAGCTGAGAAACAAAAAGTAAATGAAAACGAATGACACCCAAATTTTCCTTATTATGTAATTCAGTTCAGGAAAAATCCTTAGCTATTCCCTTCTCTGCTCTTCCCTCCCTCCCCAATTCTAAGCTTTTATTCCTCTAAAGAGGAATAAAATAAAACATTCTAAATGCAAGCATTGTCCTTTTTGTCCCAAGAAGAATAATACTGCAGTTATACTTTGGCATCTCTGCTAGTCCTTGCAAGATAAAAGCCCAGTTTAACAGAAGTGAAATGAAATCATAGGTAAACTTGTCCCTAAAACTTATATGTGAAAGCTGGCTGAACATTAATTTCCCATTGTTGGGCTTGTGAAGTCTTGAGAGCTGTTATTTAACAATTTGCTCTCACCTGTGGAAGCAGATGTCCATGAACATCTAGGTGCAACACCTTATTCTACAAGCAGCCCATGTGGCCACATCCAGATGCCGTTGTTTTCCCAGGCACTTCATCAAAGAGAAAAGGGATTGCAGAAAACTTCAGAGCAATGTTAAAACATCATATGAAAACATGCTAAGCAGCCTGGATTCCTGCCAGTCTCCTTGGGAAGCTGCCAGCCTCTGAGAAGATAGTTTACCCATCTGCCTGTTGCAGCCCCCAGGCTTTCACCTTTACAATGATTTGCTGTTTGCTCAGCTGGCTCATCTGGCCATCTGCCTGGAGCATGAGCAGCCCATACATGCTCCCTGCTCCCTGTAAATCCTTCTAAAACAAGCCCCTCAAATGTTTGGTGTGTATATATACAATTTTTTCATTTTACAGAATGGGAACTCCTATAAATCTCCTAGTTTATCTTGCAGACATTAGTATGTGCCCTACTTTATTGATCTAATATGAAGATGTAATTACTATATCTTGGAAGATTAGCTTGTGAACTGGGTCACACCCTAGATAAGCTGGGAGGCAGGTCAGAGATAGAAGGTTTGTTGATTGCCTGGCTCACACAAAAAGTGTTGTGAAAAATGTGGTAATGAGCTCATGGGCAGGGTGCAGCTCTCAGGAACCTGTAGCTCAAAAGACCCTGTCTTGACTCATCCTCTACACCCCAGCCAGTGCAGCAGTTCAATGAGTTTAACAATAATCTACTTGCACAAGGGGATTCAGGAAGTGGTTTACACCTTTCGTTCTTCAAGAATAATATAGCTTTAAGTGTTAAAAAACCCTGTAGATGAGGCCCTTAATGACATGATTTAGTAGTGGTCTTGGCAATGCTGAGGTAATGGTTGGACTTGATGATCTTAAAGGTCTTTTCCAAGCTAGTTGATTTTACGATTCTATTTTTCTTGTGAATGAAGCAGCTTGCCCATGATCATCTGACCTCCAGGAGCTTTGCTGAGGGTTTTTAGGGAAGAGTCATTAGCCTTTAAGCCCAGGAATTTAGAGCTTGATCCCTTTTGGAAAAATTTGTGTGTAACATCCATGCTGTGCAACATAGCGAGTGCTCTGCTATCTGAAATGCAGACACACTGTTTGGGTCCATTCACATCACATTTTTAAAGAACCCTCGATATTCTCTACTCATCAGCCTAAGCCATATCTTGAGACATTTTGATAAACAAGCCCACACAAACCCCAGTATTCCTGATAATACTGCATCTTTCTAAAAATTTGGTCTTCACTCGTGGTCTTTCCTCCTTTGCCTGCCATGTAACTACCTCCCTCAAAACCTGTTTCTTTTACACTGCTTGTTTCAATGCTTTCCACCCCTATTGCCTCGCAGTGTGGGAGCCCAGCTGTCCCTCTACTTTCCCGTTTCAGTCACCATAAAGGATGCCACATTTCATTGTCATCATGACATCCCACATCATCCTCTCACCACCTCTTGCAAACCTTCTTTCTCTTTACACCTATATGGCACAATTATCATCTTACTATGGGACAGCTGATTTCCGAAAGCCACCTAACCTGTCTAAGGACACTCTATACATAAGGGTGGATCTAAGACTTAGACACACCTAATTATTATTAGTCTTATTACTTATAACCTGTCATTATAATTCCATATCACACACTATCCAAATTTATGATGGGGTCACGAAGACCAAGACATAGGACAGACACAAAAGGGGCAGAATTAATCCTTCATGGGGTGCCTTTCTATTTAAATCTCTTTTTCAAGCTGTTACATGAGTCATTTGGAGCAAGATAGGAGTACAGTGGCCTTTGGAGCAGCTTTCTGCTCAAGCTGGAGTTC
>JAVHNF010067632.1:20647-34407 GCA_034783455.1 Micropsitta finschii | reverse complement strand
GAGCAGCTTTCTGCTCAAGCTGGAGTTCTGGTTTTGTTGACCTGAGCTGGAAGAAGCAGCACTACACAGATATGCGCAGCAGAAAGGGATCTGGCACCTGTTAATTCATTTCAGCATTCTGTACCACCAGATCAATACTTTCTTAGTCTAATAGCCTTAAAAGAACTGAAAGTGGGCTGCCAGTTTCTCTTGCTGAGTTTAATGGGCTTAATTAGGTAATGAACCAGAATGAATATATAATTAATAGCTTCAGAATTAATAAATTATTAAATTGAATATTAGTACCACACCCTCTGTGAACCATAAGGTGGTACAAGAATGTGAAACCACTTTGGCAGTATCAGCACATACCATAAGCACTAACAAAGTATTAAAAGTGGACTATTAAGAAGACTGAAATTTCCAAGGCACTCCACTCTATGTAATCCAAAACTTGGACTCACAAGCACCCACCTTATTAAAAAGCAGGTCTATAGACATCTCTACCATACTGATACTTTAAGAAGGCTGAATACTTTAAGAATGGCACTTTAAGAATGCCCCTTCACCACAGTACAAATGTGCTATTCCAGACTGTCTTTGAATACACAGTTGTTACTCCTATAAGTACCAACCACTATGCCTTTCTTGCCTCTAAAAGGCTGCTGGTTCTTAATGAGGTCCTTCACTTTGCAGCAACTCACACGCAAAGATGCAAGTCTCCTGCTCAGAGTCTGAGTCTTGTAGGGTGAGGTGAAGTGGGACAGGGCAGGACTTGGCTGATTTATGAAGCAACCCAGGATCCTTATCAATGCTGCTACATCAGCCTTTCCCACACCTGGGGACTTCAGATGACCCAGTAGCTCTCCAAATCCTACAACCCTGTTGCTGGTCAAACAAGATGAGTCTCACCTGGAAAACATGCTTGGGTGATGGGTATATTGTGTGCAGCCTGAGAGGTATAGATTAGCCAGCTTTTACAGAGAGCTAAATTATACACAGATATGCAAGCTGTAGTTACACCTAGGGCTGCAATTTCACATACCCTCAGGTTTTGTTCAGGAAAGCAGTGCTCATATATTAAAGAATATTAGTTCTGTTTTGTTTTTAAGATGAAAGATGCCCATTAAGATTTCAGCAGTGTAATTATTCCTGAGCTCTGAGCAAATCTCATTTAGTGGCAGGGAAGAATTCTTCAGCTTCAGAATTATTTGTGTGTATAATTATTTAATCACTACCTTTTGTTGCACTGTAGCTAGAAAATATAACCAAACCTATTCCGAAGAGAGGAAACCCATATAATGAGAGTTTCATTTTGCCATAAAATACTTGAAGATGGGACTAGGTGTTCAGGATGTAGACTGAGGTCATTGACTATGAATTTCTGCTAGGATCAGGGTGAATTTTGTTGAAAGGGGATTAAGTGAGGAGTGTGGAAAGGGCAAAAACGAGAAGAAAGTCGTCTTAGTTCCAATGGCAACTAAAATACTCAGTGGTGGCTGAACAAGGTGTCCATATCAGTGGAGTTTCTAAACTTCCAGTGCCTTCAAAGGACAACTATACAGGACTTCAAAGAGATGGCAGAACTGTTCAGTTGGTGAAATGCGAGCATCTGTGAAAAGGTGAATGCATGGACAGATCTCCAGGCTCCACCAAACATGTCTGCTGAATGTAAGAGAAACTGAGATAGGTATTTTCAGACACCCAAGTGTGGCTATCTCAATCTGGAACTGAATCTAACCCCTATGTCTTCCTTTCTTCTGTGGCAACCACACAGTTACACAACCAAGGTGCTATGAAATGGTTACTGGAAAAGATTGCTAAAAATATAAGATAAAACCTGAAACATGGTAGTCAGATGTGAGTGTGATTTTAAGAAGAAATGAAGTTCTTTCAATTTTGGGAACTGCTGGAAACATCAGTTTTTCTGGAAAATTAGAAATTTTGTCATCAATCTAGACTCTTTCTCATTTTTCTCTGTTGTCTTGTGCTCTGCTTGGCAAACAGTCACAAAGTTTCCTACACTTAACCATCTCCAACAACTTCAAACACAGGCTGCCAACAAAACAAGAAGTTATTATTCTTTTTAATAGGATTGAACAAAAGGAATCAAGTAAATGTAATACACAGCTAACAATGAATATGAAAGTACGAAACAGGTACTGCTATGGTCTGGGCAATATAATAGCTCTGACTATACAGATAATGAAAGAGCATATAGTGCTGATCTAGTCCTTTAGTTCCTTATTTCATCTTCAATCTTGCAATTTGGCATGAAGAAGCACTCAGTAATATCAGCCATCCAGTTTCAGCAGTTTTGGAAATAGGTTTCCAGGTGGAAGCTCTTAGACCACACTGGAAATGTATGTCCAAATGTGGATGTACAGGATCCAAATCTGCTCTAAGTTTGCACTCCTGCACAGTGATCCCCCTGTTTTAGCCTGCACTGTGTTGTTTGTTATCCTCTTACAAGCACTATCCGCTTGGAATTGCTGTGATAAAATCTGTGGAAAAATGAAGGTTAAGGATAATGCTTTGCTACAATCTGTGATAATAATACAGGCTATTTCCTTTCAGACGAGGGAGCTTCCAGGCCAATTTAGAAAATTATAGCATAGCAAAGGTGAGAGCAATAGCAATTAAACCAGCTTCCTCTTTAAGATTTAATCTTTGTATGCAAAGTAGCTGGGTAAGGATCAGGCTCGGGATTTCTAAAACAGAAAAATCAATAAAGCCGACAACAACAACAACAACAACAGCAGCAGCAGCATGGTAGACAAAACATGAGACATCTTTCAGATAATGCTTCAGGATTGCTTTATGTGAGGTGAGCTTAAATCTAAAGCTGTAAACACCAAGCCTCAGATTCCTCAGCCAGGCCAGACTGCCGGTTTATGTATGCAGCTCTATATATGAAGCAACAGATTTTTAGGGGAAAATGCAAAATCCTTGATGTTTTTTCTTTTTTGTTTTCAGAAGAATTTTGCTTTCACCTAGTGGTGGAGGGTATTTATATCTCTCTCTTTAAAAGGTTTCGGTGATGTAAGGATGCAGAGGTTGAGGTGCTATAAAATGGGATGCTGGACTATGGCAAATTGCTTTCTTGCATTTTGTATCTTACATTTTTGAAAGGATATCTGTGGAGTATGAGGGCTACAGTTTGAGCTCGAAAGCCTGTATCTGCTTTTATGGATTCTACCTCATGTAAAACCTGAATTCCCCTTAAAGTTGCCAGGCAAAAGCATCAGTTACAGCAAGAAAACTGCAGATGCTCAAGCCAGTGTGATTTTCTGCAGTGTCAGTTAAGAATCTGTGTTTTGAACAAGTTTTCTTTGGAAAACTTCAAAAACAATGAGATCCTTATTAACTTTTGAAAACTATTTTGTTTGGTAACTCCTTTAATTGCTTCAGCTGTAGATTGCTGTAATTATTAATTACTTCTCATTCCCACAAATTATGTGAGTCATATTATTCTGTCCAGCTTGCTGTCACATCTCTATTGGCTGCATGCATTCCTCTGGTCATTATATTGATTTCATGGTCATGAAATTTAAGTCAAATTATCTGGGTTTTGGGGTTTGCTTGGTTTTTTTTCAGTTTTGGTTTTGCTAATTTGTCACAAGAACACAGATAAGAAGGTGTTTGGGTTTTTTTTTTCACATAAATGTGATTATGTGAATCACAGTATCAACATTTTTGAAGCCTTGTGAATTTATTCTAGCTGAGGTTATGGACATGTACTTCGGGTGATATTTCCTCTGGATCCTCTAGTCCCACAGGTGATACACATTTTTCCTCTCATATTGGCTTCCAACAAGCATTCTCAGAAAGGAAAATTCATAGTTATTAATGGAGTTTTGTTGTTTATTCTGAAGGCCCTTTGGAAAAGGATGATTCCTTGGGATGAGGAACTGATAATAAATTGAAAAACCTCTGACAGTGCTAATTCTGATTGGGTTATTGTGTTTGTGAATTGCTTTTGTGTCTCTTACTGTCTACTCACTTTGGACATGGTATAGTCATGTAGGAGAACATCTGCCCAAAGGACAGTCCCAAGCCATAAACTGTAATCCCAAAGCCCCTGGAATGAGTACACAATGGCCGTGGACACTAACAGCTATTTAACATAAAAAGATTTCCTACTCATTAAGAGGAAAAATCCAGAAGGCCACTGGTTATTATTACCTGCAATAACAAATGATAATCTGGAATCCTGTACTTACTAGCAGCATGCAGTTTATCCATCTCCGAGGTGCCTTCACAAGTACTAGCAAGTATTATAGAGAAAACTAACCTCAATTTATTGTGAGATTTTCATCAAAAAGACAAGACTGTTGCAGTTTATGCATCATGCCATGTGGGATTAGAACTTATCTAATAATCATAAGCTGTTATCAAAACAGTTGCAACAAAAGCAGGCACCACCAGGGGAAAACATTCTGTTTCACAAGATGCAGAGAACGGTTGCGTAAAGGTATCTCCCAATTTCTATTCTCTATGACAGCATATAAAAGTGCTCGTAACTCAGGTCTCTGTAGCTGCCTCTGCTGACTTGCTCTTCCTGGTGACTGGGTAAGTCTGATTTAACTGAATCAGTTCATAATTATAGATGTGGATTTATAGGTAGCATTAATATGAGGTTATATATCCTGTATCCTATTTAAAGGTAGGACCTTACAATCTAAAATCATTTTACTTGGGAACTGTAACTTTTAAATAGGATGGATACAGACATTGCCACGTGTATGGGGGGAAAAAGGAAAAGGAGTTCCAAAAATGTAGATAGCAGCAATTCCTAGGAATTGAGTATCTATGTATGGAGACAGGATGACCAAGAAACTATCAGCATAGGGACTGGGGCATATCACTGAGACTGACTCCCAGACAAAAATACTGCAAAGGCAATGATGAGAAAAGGAAGGAGAGACATTCTTCCCAGAAATCATTTTTTGAATAGCCTACCGGGCAATGGAGCACTAGAGAGGGATGGGAGTAGACTTGGAAACCCCTACCCAGTAATTCATCTCACTTGGTTGATGATATCTGTAATGCATAAGTCCACTTCAGAATGGAATGGATAGTACCTTAGAAATCATGATTTTTTTTTCTTAATCACCAACTCTTACATTTAAGGTGGTGAGGCACTGGAACAGGTTGCCCAAAGAAGTGGTGAATGCTCCATCTGTGTCAGTTTTCAAGGCCAGGTTGGATGAGGCTTGGAGCATCCTGGTCTAGTGTCAGGTTCCAACTCCCATGGCCATGACAGGAGGGTTGGAAATAGATGATCTTAAGATCCTTTCCAACCCAAATTATTCCATGATTCTATCAAGTTTAGTGTAGTTGACTCAGACCTGTGAATCTGTTCAGATGAATACCATTCTACATTACTATAACAATTTATTCTTTTACTCTTTTGATGGTAACTTTACCAGATCAGTGCACTCTCTGCCTTTCAGGTTGGCTTGTTTTCTGCAAAGATGTCTTCCTATGGACAGATGATTAGCTCCCGCTGTGCTGAGCCATGTGAAGTAACATGCCCACAACCACATGTCAACTGTTGGAATGAACCTTGTGTCAGCTCATGTGGAGACTCAAGAGCAATCGTGTATGCGCCGCCTGTTGTCGTGACTTTCCCAGGACCCATTATCAGCACCTGCCCTCAGGAAAGTTTTGTGGGAACTGCCATACCTGAAATTGAGGGTCATATTGGCTCTGGAGGTGGAGGAATAGGTTCTGGAGGTGGAATCAGCTCCGGAGGTGGAGGAATAGGTTCCGGAGGTGGAATCAGCTCTGGAGGTGGAGGAATAGGTTCCGGAGGTGGAATCAGCTCCGGAGGTGGAGGAATAGGCTCTGGTGGTTCCTGTGGTGGAGGCAGCTCCTATGGGATAGGCTCTCATGGTTCAGGTGGTGGCATAGGAGGGGGCTCATATGGTGGGGAGGGCTCATGCGGTGGTGGATTCTCCCGTTTGGGAAACTTTTACCGAAACTCATATTTTTCAGGATATGGTAGATATTATTCCCCCTTTTTTTCCAGAGGGTATTGTAGGTACCGCTATGGAAATTATGGGCCATTTTAAATCTTTAAGAAAGATTAATGACTGGAGAAATAGTAAAATACAAACTAGTAGCTGACATATAGACCTGGAAATCAGACATGCCAAGCAGCCTCTGCACCAGCCTTTTAGAGGAGCTGAGGTTGCTTGGGATCTTATTGCGCTTTATCTAAGGCTTATGGTCCCAATGTTGCCTCACTTTGTCATTTGCTCATGTTATGTTTTGTTCTTTCTGAACCTGAAGAGGGTAAACCAAGTAATGGAATTTGACTGTGAAAGCATCCAGCTGAAAGAAGAACACCTTGTGAGCCCTGTGCTCCTCTGAATGATTGATTGATTGTAGCCCTTGTTTGAAATGGAAATTACATTCTTTGTTTCTTCCTTGCCTCATTCTGCAAGAATGTATTCCAGTCTTCGTTTGTATTAAAGCCCTGTTGCATCATAGCACCATCTTCTGTCTTTTATTTCACTGTAGTTTCATAGTTGCAAATTAGTCTGAACAAAGTAAACTTTGTGTATCAGTTCTTATACATTAAGTGAGGACTATCACTAGAAAAGAATTAATTCTTCTGTACGACCCACATAATCTGTCAGAAATCTTTCAATAAAGTGTTTTTTTCCCCTTCTGATATATACCATGCTAACAGAACAAAATTGTAGTTCTGTTCTATTCAATCTCCATCTCTGGAGTTGATCTGGTACAGTTCCCTCTCAAAACCAAGGTAACTTTGAAGCTAGGTCAGTTACTCAGGGACATTACCAGTCTTTCCTTGAACATCCCAAAGGAAATTGTTTTAACCCTCAGCAGCAGTTGAAATGACTACTCAGGCTCCGAGTCTATCAGAAGGCAAAGATGTGCTCTCATTTATCTAATCTTGATGGTAAAATTGATTACAGACTGCAAAGGCAAGTATGTTAGCCTAGATCTGATTACTGTGGGGAGGCAGAGCCAAAAGGAATGGGAAGAAGTTATCTGAATGCAATTGAGAATCAGACTACAAGTCTTGCACTCTGTGGTGTGCCTTGAAGCTGGGAAATTCACTCCAGCAGCTGTATCAATGTTTCTCTTTAGGAGCCATTTCCATTGTGCTTCTGTTGATGAAAAGAGAGGGCTCCTGCGTGGGCTGAGCTGCTGTGCCAAGCATAACATTAATTTCCTTCCTTTGATTGTATTAATCCTTGTGGTTTGTTAACTTAATTGAAGCATTTATGCAGTAAATGATCTGAGGTAGTTAAGCGTCACCATGGGCTCCCTCAGGCAACAGCTACATGCTCTCTCAAATTAAGAATCACAAAGTGCCTCATGTACGATCATTGCCAGAACTGTCCAAGAAACAGATTCTTCCACCGGAACTTTGCATTTGATTTTAAATTGTTGGGGTTTTCACTGATATCTTGTGCACATTAGGTAATCTGTCTGCAAGCCTTTTGGTGAAACTGGAATTTCAACCATAAAATCTTTGGAGAAATATTCAAATAGCTCTACTCACATTTGTGGGTTTATGCATCAATGGACTGCACCATAACATTAACTGAATATTGCTTGAATTGTATCACACAGAGGTAATGGCATTACTTTAAAAGACACCTATCAGGAAAGGCAATGATGTTCTGCTAGTTGGACTATAATCAAAAAACTTAAGTAATACTATGTATTTTAACATCAAAAGGCAAAATTGCTCTTATTTGGGTATAAGTCCTTTCTTCTAGTGCAGAATTCGTATTCTTAGCTACTTGAAGACACTTGGAGAGATGTGTGTGTACACACTGAGGTCCCAAAGTACCAAAGAAGCTTCTTAGCTATTGTGACTCCAGTTCCAGTCTAGGTTTAGGAACACCAGATTTTGCTTTATCATAGAATCATAGAATCATAGAATAGTTAGGGTTGTAAAAGACCTTAAGATCATCTAGTTCTGACCTCCCTAACATGGGCAGGGACACCTCACACTAAACCATGCCACCCGAGGCCTCGTCCAACCTGGCCTTGAACACTGCCAGGGATGGAGCATTCACAACCTCCCTGGGCAACTCATTCCAGTGCCTCACCCCCCTAACAGTAAGGAACTTCTTCCTTATATCCAATCTAAACTTCCCCTGTTTAAGTTTGAACCCATTACCCCTTGTCCTAGCACTACAGTCCCTAATGAAGAGCCCCTCCCCAGATACAAATATCCTAATTTAACTCAGCAAAATTATGACAATCATTAGAATAGTTAGGGTTGGAAAGGACCTTAAGATCATCTAGTTCCAACCCCCTTGCCATGGGCAGGGACACCTCGCACTGTGAGTTAAACCTCCCAAGTGCTTTGCCCATGACACAGTAAGAACAAGAAAACAAGCATGGGATACAATATATCAGAGTGTTAACTGCTTCTGTAGTTGCCATTAGCAACAACAAAAATTAACATGTAAAAAAGATATAATAAAATATACACTTATTTTAATTGACAGAGAATAGATCATTTTGAAAATAAACAATCCTAGCAGGAAAAAAGATGTAATGAAAATATGATCTTTTTAAGATTTCTTTTTTAATTTGCACAGCTGCAGTCTTCTAACATAGTGATCCAAAAGAACATTAAATACTAGGCAGCTGACACTTAAATCATATATATCTTCTAATTCTCAGCTCAGCATCTGCTGCATCATTTCACAGACTTGAAAGTGAAGAGAGACCAAGGATTAGAAAAATGCATGTTTTAAATGGAAAGCATGTATTTTTTAATGACAAAAGACTACAGGCCACATTTCATTGCTATTACACAGTAGGACACTCTGAATCTCTCATTTTAATAGAAAGAAAAAACTATCTTTACAATAGCAATTTGGAGGCAATGGCTACAGGAAAAAGAAACTTGACTAGAACATGTCAATTTTCATTATCAGTGACAATGAGCATGTCCATTTTTCCAAAAGAAGTAGTAGTGCAGACAAGCTGTTTCTGAGTGGGTAACAGCCTTAGGTACCTCCAGAAATAAGTTCAGGGACCCAGTTGTCTTTCCTGTGTTGCACTGATTCTCAGTGCCAGAGAAGAGTTGTTATTTCAAGGGTTTCCTCCTTAAAGTGAAAGGGCATGATTCTTCTCATACACCTACGGAAATCAGGGAAACCTAGGGAAATCAGACAATAGAGTAATGCCAGCATTAAGGAAGTAAAGAGACAAGAGCTTGAATATTGCTTTATTTATTATCTCTTTCATTAAAAGGATTAATTAGCCCAGTTTGTAGTGATATTAAGACATTCCATGCATATCCTATTTAACCTTTCTATTATCTTTCTCTAGGTTTTCTCTCTATCTGTCAGGGTTTCTATAAAGGAGCATATTAGATGACTTTGGCCCACATCATTAGAAAAATCGATACATTTTCTTTTAGAATCAGACCAAAACACTGATTTGGTCAAATCAGCTCAAAAAATCAGAACTGTAAAGCCTATTTAAAGCCTTTCCTGTGCTGGGAGAAGTTATACATTTTTCAAAGCACTTTATAAACCTCAGTACTAGATTTCAAAAACACTGAAGAACTAAAATCCTATTAAAGCCATACTGATAACCACTAGACCTTGGATGTTCACACTGCCAAAGTAGTGCCTATTCCCTGTCTCTATTTTGGATGGGTTTAGACAAAACTGTTTTGTCATAGAGAAAGCTAACCCTAAGCAGTGTGGATTTCAGCCAGTCCATGCCATTTGACTCAAAGGCCAGCCACAAATTTGACCCCGTTTGACCCAAAATGCCATTTGATCCCAAAACCAGCAATCAGTACTTCACAAAACAGACATATTCAATGAGGCTAGAACTTAGAGACTGGCTCTCAGCCCCAGAATGGGATGAAGTGGTATGATTCCTTTCCTACACAAGTGCTCATGGGCTAACGATCTGCATGCCTTCAAGACCTAACTAGTCCAATGTGGTCAGCATACCAGTTTTCATGGAGATTTTCCTAAAACTGATGAAGTTACTGAAGCAAAAGAATAGAGATCCTTTCTCTTCCTCCAAAATTCCTGTTGAAAAAGAGCAATACCCTTGTTTGGCTGTTTTTCTAGCCAGATGAGGAGAGGCTTGGTCACAGCTGGAGCAAGTGCCTCTCTCCAGTCAGAATTCATCACTGAGAAGAATTTACTGATTGTTATAAACTGAAAGCATGTCTCAAAAGTCATTCCCCTTTCTTAAAATATTGCTGGAGGGTAATGGAGCTGTGTTAGGTGATTTTGGCTGCATTCTCCACATCTATCAAAACCATTTCCATTTTTTAGACAGTAAGAAGGTCATCCTGGAAAAGAGGGAATACTCTCAGTCCTTCCTGCTGAATATTTTCTGCCTTGACTAAAACAATTACAACGTGGCAGGGAGTGGAAGACAGCACAAAAATAAAACCTGGTCTCCAATTATGTTCATTACTCTGGATCCTAGTTTAATGCAGGTACTTAATGTAACCCAGTGTTAAATTACTATATTTTTTATGATTACCTTTCCCCCATATTTCTTACTGACCAGTTGTAGTAGCTCTTTATTTGGCTTGCTGGGGTTTTATGCTCTCCATTGATAGGCTCAAATTCTGCACAGACATGCACATGTACATACACACATAAACACATATACAAACACAGAAATACCTGGTGTGCTACAGATGGATTTCACTGGGCAGCAATGACCTTCCAGGCATTTATTGTAATAGCACATTTTGCTGTGAATCCAGACCAGCTCTAGGAAGCTACTTAGGTGTTTTTCAAAATGTTAGTCATGTTGCTTGGTTACAACACATAATATTTGAGAACTTGGACACAATAGACCTAAGTAACCTGGTGCAAGAAATCATCCAAAAAAGAAAATCCCTTCCAGCCTACCACAGAACCCCTGTTTTGGACAAATACAGACAAAATTCTACAGAAAACTGCATTTTTGCCACTCACTTTGATAAAACAAGCTTTTCATGTTACCCCCTTGTTGACAATTCACCCAGTTTGAACAGCAAATATGACAACTCATTTTGGAAAAAGGTGAATTTGCACATTGATTTGAAAACCGTGAAGCACAAAGTCCTTTCCAAAAATATCTGAGGGTTTTTGCTCTCAGTGTGGCAGGACTTATTATTCCTTTTCTCACGATCTCTCTTCTCCCATTAAATGATACCTTTGAATAAGTATTTGGTTTTGCAGTGCTAAATAAATAGCAATGATAAGGAATATAAGAGCCTCAGTTTTGACAGGTTACTTTGATAGCATTCATTTACTAGGTTTTCCTTATGAAATATCAGTACACTATACACTTAACAAGAATGTTCATAATCATTCAAATATTGATACAAACCTCGGTCTGTTGCTATGATACTGCATTCATATTCCCATTTAGGCTATAAGAACGTTTGCTCTGTTGTTTACTACAAAAAAAAAAAAAAAAAGGCAAGATAAAAAATGGCTAGTTTTATTTTCTTTCCTATTTAAGCAGAACCTAAACCAACTCATTATACCCCTCACCCTCCTTTTTGTTAGAACTGCAATGCTGGAGCTCAGCATTGGGTGTGCCAGTTTATTTTTAACCTAGTTACTATAACATTGAAAATTACTAAATAAAAATTACACATAGGCTCATATGATGAGATGTATGTGTCTGACAGAGAACCAGCTCAGAAATGGTTAATGACGGTTTTAATTTCCTCTTCTCTCTGTGCCAAACCTGACAATTAAAAGCACTTGGTAGAGAGGAGAGTTATGGGGGGGTGGCAGGTGTGAGGTTTGCCTTAGAGGTATTTTGTTGGTCTTGTGGGTTAAGAGGAAAATATGGGGAAAATGACTGAGTTGGGATGCTAAATAATAAGGGTCAGATAAGGCACTGCTTCCCTACCCCCTCCCCTTTTTTTAACCATGTCATTTGAAGTTCACTCTCTGATTTGAAGTAGGTTCTTGTACTGTTTCTCCTGTATGTTACCCTGCAACTATTTTAAGGTAAGATGGCCTATTTTGCAAGGGCTGGTGATGGACCTGGTTTAGCCTGAAAATGTGTATCTTGTCCCATACTGTCTTCTGTTCCTCCTGAGACTGAAATGTGTAGAGGACCATCTATAGCTATATGGTGTAGCTCTGGCTTTGCTGTGCTTTACCTCCTTTTCTTCTTCAATGGGGTAGCCTTGTCTTTTTTTCTCTTTGCTACAATTTGGGTAACTCTGGAAGGTGAAAAGTATTAAGCAAAATGGTTGTTCAGATCACCACAGGAATGAGAAAGGTCTGAAAGGGAGCAGTGGTCTTGGAGAGGAAAGAGGGAGTTGTGCCCTTTCACAGCATCTCAACCTTTTTTTCTGGGTATCTATTGGCACTATCTGTAGTTTCCTTAAAGCTCTACAGATCTTCCCCCACCTCTCTTAACCTTACCCCCATGAGATTCCACCAGCTTTCTAAAAACCTGCTTCTCCACATAAATTGTCTGTACTGCCAAAAAGGTTTAATTCTGGTCCTTAGCCTAAGGGAAGAGGTGGCTTTGGAGATAAGGCAGCAACTGCTAACAAGCATCACAGTGGAGAGAGGTCAAGCTGGCCATATAATTGCCCAGATTATATGGTGGGCATCTGCAACCCCAAATTCCCTGTTGGATGGGGATTAACCCCTGAATTATATTGACAGGAGGCATTGTGGGCGCTTGTGATAAGAACATGTAGAAGAGATCTTGTGGAGATTGTTGGAGTTCTCTGTGAACATAAAATTGAGTATTTCTCCAGTGACAGCACCAAGCAGTGTGCAGGAGGACACTTAAGCTATGTAAGAAATAAGCCTGGGGAGTGAGGACTTCTGTAGGAGTAGCTGTGCAGCCACCTGTCATATGATCAGAACAAAGGTGCTGTCTAAAATGGAGAAATTTATTGTGTAACTATTGTGGCATAACAACACTAGCAATGGCTTGTTACACTGCTATGATTATGGGCTTCTACAAATGCACTAATGAATTTTCCTGTGCAAACAAGCCTTATGGAGGGAAGTGCAGTATCTTTTATTGCTCCCTGATGAAAGAGTGAAATGCAAAAAGAGCAGTGTGCACAATCTGTCCTTTGAAAGGAAAAACAGCAGTTCTGAGTGTCCCTCTTCCTCTCAGGCAGACACAAAGGACTCAAAAGCAAGCCTGTTGTATGACTTCTTCAGTGTTCTCTGCCCCTCATGTTAATTAATGCATAGCACTGAGGAGGAACTAAATCCTGCTTGTTTTACTCAAGCAAATGATCCCATTGACTTGAATTAAACTACCTGCAGGATTAGAAATAGAAGGATTAAGACCTCGGTGTAGCAAATTCATTTCACTCTTTTTCAAATGCAAATAATCGTCTCTCGACTGTCAGCTTGATTGCCTGTTGGTTGTTTAGTGCAGTGAGGCCCTGATTCTGCTCCTTGATTGTGTCTCCTAAACTGCCCTGTACCTCAAACAGACTCCACAGAATAACTGGCAGGGCATTGGAACAATAGGTGCTCTAACAATTTTTAAATATACATACATATATTTATATATATAAATATATCTCAAAAAAGACAGGAAAACCTTCTAACAGGGAATTTGTTTCATTAATTAGTTGAATCCCTGAGCTTCCAGTTTGCAGTGTGGCGTTAGACCTTGTCTCCCTTTTATGTAGACAAGCTTTTGCTCACCTCTCCCCACTTTGTGATACTGAGAGATGGTCGATGGCAGCCTCGGCTGCAGTGACCATGAGATGGTGGAGTTTAGGATCCTGTGTGGGAGGAATAGAATAC
>JAVHNF010067630.1:9501-20071 GCA_034783455.1 Micropsitta finschii | reverse complement strand
AATACATGGAGGTTCGCCAGCCTCAGCACAACACTTGACTGCTGCGGAGGGTTCACGACTGTGAGGACTGAATCGTTACCTGCTAACGGACTGTTGCTGCGGATGAATAAACCTCTGGGGCAGAGGCTGGGTTTCCCCGCGCCTTTCACCGGGAGGAGTGGACCCGCGGCCGCCCCACAGCGCCAGCCCGTGCCTCCCGCAGCACACAGAGGCCAGGGGCGTGCAGGCAGCGCAGCCCTGTGCCCGCGGGCAGACAATGGGGGGAGCCCCCGGAGCCTGCGCTCCTTGCCCCTTCCCTACACACCTCTGTCTGTCTAGGGATGTAGGGAGGCAGCAGGATGTGCCCCAGATGATCCCACTCGTGGGAAGGACCCCTGGGGGATCTCGAGGTGGTTGCAGATTCAAGACAACCTCTGCTTGGCTCTGACCTACTCCAGATGTCCCTGTGCAGCAGCCGGGGCTGCAAGCATGAGGGGTAGTGCAGAGCCTCTCCTTGGCCCTTGTTTCCGCACTTCACGGCCCTGCTGAGGAGATAGCAGAAGTCTGGAGAGTTCATTTAGCAACTGAAGTCATTAAGGAATCACACTCAGTTGTTTCTGAGCCCTGACGAAGCCAATTCCCAACACTAATGATTGTTCTTCCTTACACTGTCAGCCACTAAATATAGCTGCCCATCCACTCAGCACACAGCGCTGATGTTATCTACTCTGTTTTTACTGGCTCTGCTGCTCTCTGGAAGTTTTCTCTTGTATCAGTGGAAAAGTTCCCTGCTCGGGGAGATGGAGAAAAAATCCATCTTTGTAACTTAATAATTTTTCCACTCCCCTTGGCCTTCCACCATACACACACACGCACGCACACACACACACACACACACACACACATGCCCTGCCTTGTTTATTCACTGCGACTCTTGTCTCAATAAAGAAATGCCTCCTGCTGTTGTCGGGTTTGTGGGTGCTTTGTTTATGCGTGGCTTGGGAGACTGCTCAGTGGAAACCTTATTTAATCCCTAAAGGGTGGACAATTTCATCTGGGTGCATTGCTGCACTTATGCCTCCAACCTGGCCAGGTACAGCCCCCTCTTCTTCCTAACAGGGGAGACTCCACAGGAGCCAGTTTTAGAGCCATGCAGCAGCAGAAATAAAAACCCAAAAGAAAGAGCAAAAATACCCTGGGGAAGATAAAAGGAGAAAATCCTTTCCAGAGAGCCTCTTAGAGGGCTGCCTGCCTTGCTCTGCCATTGCTCATATTTGTCTCTGAAGTCACTGACATTAACTGCTGTGGACAAGCAACACAGCTGGAATTTTCATAGATGGCACAGATGAAAGCAAGTATTACACTCCTCTAATCTGAAAGCCACAAAACCAGTGTCAACCTCAACCCCTTAGTTGCTGCCTGTCATTTCTCCAGGAAGATATCCCTGTCTCGATTTCAGGATACTCAGCGTGGGACCATCCCAAAGGCAAATTCTCCCCAGTTTGTCTCCATGCTTTTTGGAATACATCTCTGATTTTTAATCGTGTATTTAGCTAACTCCTTGCTTCCAGCCACTTGTTACACCTTCTCTTTAAGGGTGAGATGCATCAACTCTCAAATGTAGTACAGTTTAAGCACACTTGACTGGTCTTGTAAGATCCCAACCCACTAGGCTGAAAGATATTCCACCCACACGATTCTCTTCTCATTTGCCTTGTGATCCGGGAGCCTGGAAGGTGTGTATTTTCAGCTTTGCTCCCAAGCCAGGGGAGGAAGGATTTGCTATTATTTCTAATGGCATCTTACTTTCTCAGCTTATCTTGCAACTGCAGGAGTGGGGGCCACAGAACATCGCCATACTTCCTGCAGTCTTTCCAGCTCAGTCAGTGCTAGGATGTCCTTGATGGAGTTAGCAATGGGCGGGAGCCCACTGGCACAAGCCGGTGAGCTCCTAAGTGAAGGGAAGGCGTGCCTGCAACAGCATCTGGATGTGGTGCTCAGGGACCTTGCTGTGCTAGGCACAGAAAACACTGTCCCTACCATGCCAGTGTGCCCTGAGGCAACCTGAATAGGACATAGAAATGGGAGGCATACAGGCAGCAGGGCATGGGGTGAAGAGAAAAAGAAATGACACGAGTTAGCAGGACTTTGGGACAGACATAGAGGAGGGTTCAAACTGAAGACAACACACAATACAAGCCCCAAAAGACAAGGATGATGTCTGCAAAATAGCCACCAGACCAGACCCAGGAGAACATAGAGTGATGGTGTAAGTAAGGAAGGGTCATGAGTCTTTGTCAGCTGAGAATACTGCAGCAGCTTTTCAGTAACACCACAAACCTGAGTTGCAGATAAATAAGCAGCCTACAAAACCAAATTCCTAATTGTTACAGTATGGGTCTGACTGTAAAACACAGTGTTACACCCTGCGGATGTCTCTCCCGTTGGTAATGCTCCACAGCCTGCCTCACACACCAGGGACAGAGTTGCTGCACATGACTTCAGTCTCCGTGTCTACTTTTCTGTTACTAGCACAGCTCTCAACGCACATACCCACAGGAGACAGCTTTGCCCCACACAGAAGTGCAGCTGTTTCTAGGGAAAAGCCCAGCCATATCTCACAGCAGAGTAGGGGATGGGAATAGTACAAGTGAGTACGAAGTTAAAGGGAGCCCTAAGTTTGCTCTTCATCACAACACAACCCCCAGACACATTCCTGAAAAGGAGGGCAGGAAAACAAAATCCAGAATCAAAACACAGGAAAAAAAACCCCTCAAACAGACCTTCCCTGCAAAAGCAGACAGCTTTTCCCACCCCATAGCAAGACAAACAGCATCCCCGCTGACTGCTCACAGAGAGAGGCAGTTTTTCCGAGTTCCTCACCTTTTCTCTTACTCTGTAGGTTTGATCAGACAAATGCCGGTTTCTACCCTCCAGGCTAGTATTAAGCTATTAAATGCACCATTTCACCTTGTTTTCCTTTTATTGACTGTCACCTTCAGAGCTCCCACTGATCTCCCACTTCTACTTCCCAACTCCCTTCCCCTTCCAAGCACACCATCCCCGCCCTCCTTCGCCAGCAGCTCAAACACCACTACTGCCAGAGCATCTATAAACCAGAAAACAACCTCCCCCAAATGAATGTAAGTCATTGCCACCTCATTTCCCTTTTAATTGGTTACTGGTTTACTTGTTTAAGTCAGTTGGTAACCACCCTTTACTCCACAGCTTTTCCATTACCGGCTCGACTGCTTTTCAGGAGGCCAGGTACCTCATGATGGTGGGTTTCCTAATGCTATTGAGCCCCAAGACAGTGTGACTTGTGTTTGCCTGCTCCCTGTTACTTAGCAGGAGTCAGAGGGTACCACCTCCTGCTGCTGTGGCGGAGGAGGTTTAGCATACACTTGCCATTTCAATGCTCAGAACATTTGCTGTTTGTACAAGCACACACATTGCTTTTCTTCGATGTAAAAGCCCATGCCAGCAGATAGAAACCACCAAGAGAAGTGCAGTTTTACCTGGAAAGTAGAAGTTCTCACCTGGGAAAGCTGTGATGGGTTCTGCAAAGATAAAAACAAAGCCTAGTATCAGAGAGGGGGATATTACAAGGACACAGCTCATGTCTCTTGATTTGCAGTGGCCAAGCGGAGCAGGCGTGTGGCTGTGCCCCACAGAAGCCACTTGCTGGGAACAGAGCGTGTGCTAGCCAACCTCACCAGGACAGGGAGAAACCTACTCTCAGACATGTAATAAGCTTTGACTCAGACTTCAGAGGAAAACATGTCTGAGATTGAGGGTAATTTGGATTCAGCTGGCTGGCCTGAGTCATCCAAAGGCAAAGCCCCACCAGCCCAGTGATGAAGCCCTGAAACCCCCTAAATTTCCAAGAGCAGTTTTGTTTCTGGCTCAACTCTGGCCTTGTTATTCACATGGGAACTGTGTTACTTCTGAGCATCGATGCCATGCTCCTCCCTATCTCACAGCAACAAGAAACAAAGGCAAGCAATTTTTTCCTTCTTTCTTTGGAGAAGTTATCTATTACAAATTACTGGATCTGAAAAGCAATAATTGCACTTATTACTGATTACTTTCTTGCAGAAGTAATAGATTTCTGATTATTTTTAGATTACTTCTGCATTATGCCTGTGAGTCACAGAAGGAGACTCTGGCTCTACTGAGTGCTATGAAATCATGACTCAAGTTCGGAATGTGAATGACACATTTGTCAAAGGAAAAAACTATTGTGACTTATTAGTGTTCTTTCACGCTAAAAAGGAATCAGATTACTTCCCAGGATTAGATCTGAAAAAACAGGAGTAGCCTGTGCTGGAGTCAGATATTCTCATGGCTCTGAGAGAGAGAGGGAGTAGCTCTGTATCTCTGCCGTTTCATTATTATTTTGGTTACATTGGAAATGACCCATGAGTTATACTAAAGTTTGCAGTGGGAGCCCTCTGTTAGAAATGATGTGAAACAAACTACCCTTATGGGTTTTAAGATTCCCATTCAACTTTCTGGAATGGGACAAAAAATTTTGTGCAGCACTTTGGTGTTATTTTTAAAGCTGGCGATGCTTTAAACTTTATAATTTACTAATGCTTTTGTTTTGAAATGTTAAGCTTTAGGTTCATGAGGCCCAAGATACAGAAACACTGGAGCTTAGGTGAACTGCTGAGCTCAAAAGAAGCTAGATAGGAAATGTTATTAGTGTTAATCACCAGTCTTGCTTCTCTTTAATGCCATAGAAGGCAAGGGATTAAAACACCACTGTCAAATCTTAAATACAGGGAATTTGACATATGGAGTATTAGCTCCTTTGGCAGATGGGAGACCAACAGAGTTCAAAGCATCAAAGAATCTGGGCCTGACAGCGAGCATCTCTGGGGCAGTCCTGGTCCTCTGTTCTATTATTAATGCTGGTTCCTGCACCATCTTCACCATCACCTGCCTGCACAGGGTGGCAAGAGATTGTGACCAGCCCTTGCCAAGCACAATTTGTCTTGCACCTCTTCACCTGAGATGCAACCCTTGAAAGAGAGCGTCAGTCCCTCTTGGGTCAGGAGGCATTGGGATCCTCCCCTCCCTTGGTGGGGGAGAGGAGCTTCACTGAATGGGGCCTTTCAAAGCCCAACAGGGAGAGAGACTCTGCTCTACCTGACTTTGCACTGACTTCAGGAGGGGTCAGACACTTTGTGGGTGTTTAACAGTGAAACTTGCCTCACCCAGCTCATGCAGAAATGCAGCTACTGTGGGCAGCGATCAGCACAGGGCCCATTAACAGAACACTGCTGGTCCCATGCTCAACTGGAATGGCTCTAAATCCACATCCAACCTAGATGGTCACAAGAGCCATCAGAGTGCATGCATGGATACGCCAGTTAGAGGAACATTGTAGATCAATGGCTCCACCACCAAACTGCTAAAACACACTTTTTTTTGATATTTTAAAGTCCTCTCTGTCTTTCACATTGAATGAATCCACCTGGCTTTTGGCCTGGTTCGGAAACGGTGAATTCTAGGACAAAAATTTCCTTTGTTATTCTGTTAACACTGCTGTAAAACCCCTCTGCTATTTTCTTTCTTATTAGAGAAGACTCCTTTTGAACTCATTGCCCCCTCTAAGCGTGTAATACTGACTGACAGCTGGTTTCCTTTGTCCAGCACTTTCCTTTTAAATTTGGTGTATGTCCTTATCACGCAGAATAGTCCTCGGTAACCCTCAGCTGCTCTTCCAGCTTTGCGTGGCACAGACACGTGCTTCCTGCCTCCTGCACCAACAGCCCCCATGCCGCAGAGACTGAGTCCCCCTCATTTCCTTCATGAGCAAGCAAAGTCCCAGCTGAGATCCAGAAACTCCCAGTACCACAAGCAGGGGAGAGGTGGCCCATGGAGCCTCCATGGGAAGGTTTTCCAGCCCCACCAGCCACCCCTGGCCCCCACGGCTGGATGTGGAACATACCCATGCAGTTCTCCAGCGGGATGTCGGTGCCTAGCCGGATGTCATCGAGGGCAAGCTCTCCTGAATAGCCATTCCGTATAAATCCCTCAAACACGATCTGTGAGAAACCGGGACAGAAATGTCAGTGCTGGGAGGCACAGAGTGGCTGCTACTCCTGAGGGAAAGGGCAGCAAACATGCTCCTGGCTTTTCCCTGCACACCTGCGGATGACTTGAGACTAGTCCTACTTCTTGCCTTGCCTCTGCTGTCCAGGAGGGATAGGTTCTGCAGAGAGATCGTTACCTGGCCTGGCAGCACGTGGCTTACAATTTGTTCAGTTAAATGCCTCTCTCATGGAACAGAGACTCAGTGAATCAATGTTCTGCATTGCAGGCCACCTCCCAGCCCTTGCACAAACGATGCAAGTGGCGCATAACACTGACTGACACCAGCAGCAGATTTGGCCTGTGGTATTAACTGGACTATGATCAGAAAAAGGAAGGGAAAGACACAAAATGCACGGCTACATTAACAGTAAAGTGTTGTTCCCATTAATATTACATAAGAAGTATTGAAATGTTAGCGGAGAAGGGTCAATTTATTCCTACTTAATCACAGGCAAAATATATTTACAAAAATAAATAGAGTCGTTAGCTCTAAGAACTGCTGAGTGGAGAGACTTGCATATTTACATAATGATGCTGTTATTTAGCTAATGCCGGCATATTCACATTTAACGCACAAACTAGTCAGCCGGTGCCCATCATTCTTATCTGCAGGCATATTGTGTTTACTGGTATTTTATTAAAAAGCCAAACACACACATGCAAACTAGTCGTGCAGCTCCAGTGCAAAGCTTTTGCTGTATATCTCCCTGCCTACTCTTGAGGGTCCAAATAATTTCTTAGGGCTATGTATTTCACAAACCTCCTCTCCCCAGATGAGGTGACCCCTTCCATCTGGGATGCCTGGGCAGCCCAGGACACCTCCCTAAAGCGCTCAGCATCTGACTGGGCAGGACACAGAGTGTCAGAGCTGTTGGTCCCAAGCTCGAGCCATCATTCCACATGAGAAGCAGCAGCTCCCAGGGTCAGGGTCAGGGCTGGAAGCTGGCTGGAGCAAGGCTCCCTGCAGGGGTGGTCATTGAAGCGCTACCTCAAGCCTGCCAGTGTGTTCCCTTCTGCTTTGGAGGGTGCTGGATGCCGTGCTGATGCTCATTAGCAAGTGACAAAAGCAGCCCTGGCTCCCCAGCAAAGGGCACTCTGCCCGGAAGGGCTAACCATGCCAAAGGCACTCCTGGAAGCAGCAGCCTCTCCGTGGGGTGCTGGCACAGCCGTGCCAGAGGGACTCAGGCGGCTGCAGCAAGCAGCACAGCTCTCTCCAGCTCATCCCTTCCACTGATCTCCTGACAGCGCTGCACCTAGCCCTCTGATCTGGTCTAATGAGGCATCTGAGAAATGGATTCATGAAGACTGGGGAAGGGCTGTTTGCTGCCTACCCTGAAGAGCTGGCCATGCTCCTTCCCAGCTTCCCCCTTCTCCTGGCTGCAGGGTTTGGGTTTGCTCCCTGGAGCTGTGCCTCTGGTCAGACTACCTGATGACCATCAGCTGGGAGGGGTGGGAAAAGCACAGAACAAATTGAAACAAAAAAAGAAGGGAAATATTTGGAAAGTGGAAGACTTGAGGAATATAAAAGGCAACAGGCTGAACAAAGGCCCAAGTCTGTGCAGAAGACAGGCACTCTCTGAATAACAAACAGTGTCTTTTAGTTACTATGGTAACTCGAGAAACATAATGAAAACAGCCACATTCCCTAATGATGAATGGGCCCTGGCTCTGAAACACTGAAATAAAGATGCTGAGATGCCTGCCTGGTCCAAAACACCTTCTCTGAGCATCTTACCCGGTACTGCATGTCATAGCTCGGCAAGATGATGCGGCCTTCCCTCCACTCCTCCCCTTGGTCCTCCATGATGACCCACAGTGCCTTGTGCTCCTGGCTGGCTTCCCGCCAGACCCGTAACATCATTCCATTGCTGCCCCATGCCTGGTACTGGAAGACCATGCAGACAGCACTGCGGGGCAGGTAGATGGTGGGGCTGATGAGCCGGGCTCGCAGGCTTTCCCTCCTTCCACTGCTCTGCAGCTGCAGGTAATTCTTGCCATCTGTACAAAGAGGAAAACACCATTATATTATTCTCTGTGGCCCCTTGCAACAAGTGTCTCACCTCCTGCCAGGTAGCTTTGGCAGTGCTCTCACACCCGTGCCTGCAGGAATGGGGTCTCACGCTGGCATCTACTTGTGTGCACAGCAAGCCATGCCACTGCTGCGCCCTGGGCAGGGCATCAAGGAGCACACTTCCCTCACCAGTCTGTCTGTCCCAGCAGGAGACCAGCAGCAACACCAGGAAGTGGTAAGCCAAAGAGCGACATAATTAGGAGAAATTAAAGAGCAGTTATTGTCAGAAGAAGCAATGCCATGGTAATGACATTGGCAGGGGGGTGCATTTATTCGCTGGGAGCTCGCTCAGTGAACAAGCCTGAGGTGGGTTTTTCTAACTGCCAGTGCTGAAAACTCATCTCGGGATGGGGATCTCAAGCTGTGTTCATCCTGTCTCTTTTCATCCCCAGCTGTAAATACTCCACAATCAGGATCTAGCTGACAATTTTGAGGATATGCATGACAAAAGGAAAGCTTGGCTCCCAGTTTCTCTGTAGTGCAGCAAAACAGCCCCTAAAGCACAGAACAGAGGAAGGATGTGGTCCCAGTGAGTGAAGTATGCACAGGTAACAACTGGGTAGCTGGAAACTTGAAGGTAGCTGAAATACATACAGCAGGGATTCACTTGCTTTAATATTATATTAAATTGTGCCACGCTTTTTGTCAGTCCTCAGGGAGGAGATTCAGTACGTTTGATATCTCAGGAGAAGTTCAAGGCTGAGACTGGAATTGGAGATATTTGATACAAATACCAATAGGAGCAAAAGCCCATGGATACAAATCCCTGGGCAGGAATCAGCGGTTTCCAGCCCTCTCCAATGAGAAGCCTCCTCAAGGAGTTTCCCATTTGCAGCTTGATGCCTGAAGTCCCTTAGCACAGACTGAAATCCAAGCATGTAGCTGACGTGATCCCTACCTGTCCCCCACATCATGCCCAATGGCCAGTTGGAGTCCCTGGGGTTGCTCCAGCTGCAGTGCCTGCAATACCAGGCAACATGGTCAGGCCAACACGATATTGCTGTATTTTGCATTTCACTCAACAGAAGGACGAATATGCTCCTCTTGCAACACAGTAGGCAAATGTCACTGGTGCTTCATGCCAGTTCTCCCATAGCCCATGGGGGTTACATCTGCCCCAGAGCCACACCTAAGGGTCTGTCACTTCCTTTCCTCACATCTTAGCCTGCTGCGCTTGATGGACAAAGCGGTAAGCAGCAGCTTGGCTCCTGCTTGCCCTGCTCCCTCTGTGGCTTCAGTGCCCACAGCAATGGCAGAAGAGTAGCGTCTGAACTGAGTATCTCGCAAACTGCACCCAAAACGCCTCCAAAACCAGAGAGACCTGAACTGAGACCCTGGGCATGGAAAGACAAATTCCACCCAGAAAACAGCTGCTGACCTCGCTGCTGCTCAGTAATCCCGTAACATCCCAGACCAGGGGAAATGGGTTGGTGGTTGCACGGCCACTGGCCCTGCCACAAGATTGTCACTGCCAGAGAGCTCGGCTGAAACCAACCACCGTGAGCTACACAGCTTTCTAAGATAAATTTAGGACAGGACAGCAGAAAGATCTGCCATCACTCTGCTCCTGGGATGTATGGTCAAGACATTTCAAAAGCGTATCCGCTCCATATGAACTTCCAGTGACTGTGCTGCGTGAAGGACAAATCTGTCTCTGACCAGCCACATAAAGAAAGAGCAACGTTTTCCAGCAATATTTTCCAGCACCTATGAAATGTACCTGGACCACTAGGCACTTTATGCCAACAAGCAATAGCAGAAAAAGAGATGAAAGCATGTTTGCCCACTCCTGTTTGAGTGAATCACTTGAAAAAGTACCATGCGGTTCTCTAATGGAGGAGTGTTCTTGTGATTTACCTCAGAGTGGTAGTGGTAGAGGAGATGTGGGAGATAAACAAGTGGAGGAAGGCAAAAAAAAAAAAGAACAGGCTGTACTCCATGCTTAAGGAGCGATAAGGCATAATAAGTCATCAAGGTCTCCTGAATTAAAATCCTCTTTTCGTAATTCACTACAAGCCTCTTCAAAGAGAAAAGCAGCAACAACAAACAAGGTGGAAGACCACATCAGACTGCGATCGCACAATTATCTCACAGCTGAAATGGTCTTGCAGGCAGATCTTTAACAAAAGCACCACCTGGGCTCAAGAATGATCAAATCCAGATCCTCGAAATTTAGGACCGACCTTTGGTGCCAGTATTTAGGCAGTCTGACTGAGTGCAGGGATGCGAGCCATCCTTGCATCCACCCAAAGCCCACAGGGGACTGTGTTTATTGGACACCCCCCACAATCCACACCCCTCACTGGGAGCTGCTGGCACCCCGTGCCATTTCCTCCATCACTTCAAGACCTTTTGTGCCTCTGAATCACATCCCTCCCACCAGGGATAATACCGGCCTCCTGTTTGTTGCCATTC
>JAVHNF010067626.1:17721-27824 GCA_034783455.1 Micropsitta finschii | reverse complement strand
AGATAAGGCGCTTCTGCGTTGAACGACGCCATCTTCTGTCAGCGCCGCCGTCAACAGGAGTCCGAGCTTGTCGTTGCTTACAGCCGGCACTATGTGCTTGTAATCCAAAGACTCGTCCAAATAAAAAACCCACCATTTCTTCTCCAGCATTTTGATTTCATTTCTGTCCATATTTTCTTCCTTTCCTGTGAACCTCCTGTTGAGATGTATAAGTTTAAATAGAAAAATTAAATTTTACCTAAAAAAAAATAATTTTTGTTAAAATAAAAAGATTAAAGTCTTGGAATGTGGCCCTAAATCCTCTGCATCATAACAATCAGTTAGGAATAGTTATAGTATTGGCAGTATTTCTTAGATTTTCCTTCAGCACGATTACATAAGCAGTATAAAATCATAGCCATCACTTTGGAAAGCTTTTGGTTTCATGTTTGAGAACACAGTGGTCAGTTTTCTCTAAATGCGTAGCAATATCAAAAGCTGAATTTCTAGGACTTCAATTTAAGCATTACTTCTCTACAAATTTTGCTGTGATGATTAATTGTCTCTATTCAGGGACTGCACAGCAAGAATGTTATGCAGCTTGCTTTCACCTTAGGTCTTCTGCCAAACAGTAAAGACCACATACCAAAAAATCCATGGGAAGGCCGTAACGTTGGTGCCAGTTGTCTCTTGCATTGCAGTCTTGCATCTTGATGGAAGACACATGAAGCAATCACAATTTTCTATAACTTTCTTACCCTCAGCATGAGTTGAAGCCTCATAGCATTTGTAAATTTCAAAGTAAGCCCTGAAAAATGGGTAACACATGCATTTTGATGTCACACCCTACTCATTCCTTTCAGACACATACCTTTTTGTCAGGCCAGTTGTTGCTTTCCGCTAAAAAAGTCTACTCTTGCTAAGATCATAAAAATGACACATCAGCAAGAGCATATTTCAACCTGACTGATCAGAAAATAGGAACAGATTTTGTAGGTCTGGCAAAAAAAAAATAATATTTTGAATCATTATAAAGCAGCCTTATGAAAACTTGCACAGAATGTAATTTTTGAGCATTTGAAATTTGCTGTTGACATTGTGCGATTTTTCAACAAACTGCAGCTTTTTCATAATCAAGCCTCTGTAAAACTGCTAAATCTAAAGATTTTTTTCATTTTCATCCTTTAAACTAAAAAAAAAAAAAAAAAAGATTAAAGAAATTGAACAGTAGCTACATTTCTTCATTAAAAAGCTAACTAATTCAAATTCATGCAAGCCCAGGCTGGATGTGGTTCTGGACAACCTGATATAGTTGAAGATGTCCCTGCTCATTGCAGGGGGTTGGATTAGATGACTTTTGAGGGTCCCTTCCAACCCAAATGACTTTATGATTCTATGGTTCTATGATTAAAACACTCTAGAGAGTCTTCGGCTTGATTCTTTATAATGTCTGCAATAGCTTTTAATGTAAATGCACCTTATAAACCACTCAATTGTCAGTGGTAGAGATACAAGAGTTAGGCAAAACTGACTCTCTATAAAGTTTATTGATTCAGGATCTGCGCCAGTCTAATTAGTCCAACTAGTGCTCCATGGCTTTGGGTTCAGAGTTTATACTTCTCTCTTTTAGACCATGGCCTGAATTTTCTTGCCATTGCCTAAAAAAGCCATGTAAATCCAATTTGTGGTGTCCTCCAGAACTCTGTGCGCTCTAGGAGGATGCACTGGTGTGATACTGATCTTTCAGAAAATATAGGGTGTAGACAGGGACTGGGAGATCTCAGCGTATAAAATGAAATGTAGGGAAATGGAAAATGCTCTATTAAGTTCACTTTCTCCCATATTAATGTCACTTCAGCTATCTAGTTCTTCCATTCAGACCCTTGAGCCATCAAAATGAATGTCATTTGCTTCCCAGCACTTCAACATAGCCTGTTTTCCTGCCTCATCCAGTAATTTTTAATCTAGAAAAGCCCAAGTCCAATGAAAGGCAGCAAATGCTCTGCCCACATCAGGGCCTATGGAGCTTTTGGCTGCCCGGCAGTCTTTCATTCACATCAATAACTGAGGCTGCTGTTCAACAAGTAGCCTGTGTAATGCTCTGAGGCTCTGCAGCTCCCACTCACTCAATTTCCTTGCAGGAAGGAAAGCCAGAAATAACATTTCAGCTAGCAAAAAAGGAATTTTCAGCTCAAAGATTTACAGAATCCAAGTGCTTTAGTAGTACTTGTTTTCTTTTCTGACTCTGTGCTGATAATTGAGTATCTGATTCTTTTTCCCCCAAAATGGTTGGCTGCCTCATCCTTGGAAGTGTTCAAGGCCAAGCTGGATGGGGCTTTGGGCAACCTGGTCTAGTGGAAGGTATCCCTGCTCATGGCAGGGGGGCTGGAACTAGATAATTTTTAATGTCCTTTCCAACCCAGACTATTCTGTGTTTCTACGATAAGAAGTCATAGCCCATGTCACATCCACTAGTACAGTGATATTCTTTTCGGCCACTGCATTTTATTGAAGTCAACACATTCTTTAATCAACCTGGTCAGCTTGAATCCAAGAATCCTACAAAGCAATCTGAAAAATGACATGAGAGTTGTGCGAATTCAGGTATTTTGTGATTTCTAATGCAAACTGCCTACTCCTGGTGTAAGAAATCTCTCTGTTCCTCCAGGGTAGTCCCAGTAACAACTGTGATCCTTAGGCATGGGTAGCTGCAGAGAGTGCTGTAAAGACAGATGTATGATTTCACCTGGCTTTTCATCTCACTGGCCAGGGGAAGTGGGCAGGCTTCCAGAGAAGTGATTTCTTCTACAAAAACAAGGTCTCCTTGTATGTTCTCTTGTGCTGTGATTTCACATTGGACACAGCAGGTTTAGAGAAATGGCAATGGTCCTGATGTATTTTTCAAGAAAGAAAGGAATTTTAACAAGTGTTTCATGCATCCTTTCCCCCACATCTATCTGTATACTAAATCTAATTTTCAGTAATTCTTGGAATTTTGGGAAAGTTCCAGATGACCGAAAGGAAAAATTATGCTGTGGAAGTATCTTAAAAGGTTTAATGAGACCTGTGTCCACAATAAGGCTGTCAGCAGGAGTGCAGTCCACAGTAAAATGAAACAGGAGAAGAGAGAGAACTTGATTAATATGGTATTAAAGGAGAGTAATGCAATTAACTCCAATTGCCCTGGATTTATGGAAAATAGACTTTGTCAGAGCAAACTTCCTATCTTTTTTGATGAGGTTACAAATCTGATTCATAAAAGTAACAGTGATAATGTAATATACTTAGATTTCTGTAAGGCATTTAACCTAATACCACATAATATTTTGATCAGGAAACTCAAATGATGTAAAATCAATATGGCAGGCACAACACTAAATTAATTAAGAGCTGGCTAACTGATAGGTTTCAAAATGCAATTGTAAAGAGGCACTCACTACTATACAAACGTGTTTTGATGGACTCCTCCACAGACTGTGCTTGGACCTCTTGGACCTTCCAGGAACCTGGCACAGAAAAAAAAAAACAACAAAAAATCATTGCTGATTGAATTTGCAGATGACACCAAGATTGGTGGTCTGAGAAATAATGAAGAGGAAAGGTCAGAGACAGCAGCCTGTATCTCATAGTAAACTGGATAGAAGCAAAGGATATATGCTCTAGTGTAGCATAAGCATAATGATCTAGAAACAAAGACAATAAGCTTTATAGATTTACACTGGGTTTAGTGCTCCTTTCCAAGTCTTATATTTCACTTTCTTTTTTTTATGTAGGCCTGGCCCTACATAAGTGAGAAGCATGACTTGTGGAGGCATCAGCTAACAGTAATATTTTTACATGACTTAATGCTCTCTAAATATAATTTGATCTTTTTGAAAACCTGTGTAACTTCTAACTGCCTTGGGGGTAGAGGAGGGAAGAAACCCTTCCCATGCAGGTCTATGTTTGTCTAGAAGTAGGTATCAACCTTCCAAATAACATTATGATGGAGCTGTCAACTCTGAATCTACATAATAGAAAAAAATAATGCTGTAAGATGACGCAGCTCTCAGCCAGCTATGGGTTTTGCTGGAAAGAAGGAAAGGATGCAGCTAAAAAGCTGAGGGACAGCCAAAGTGCTGAGAGCTTGAGCAGCAGCGGCACTACAACTCGGATTTGTTTAAACCAACTTGCAGAATACAACTTATAAATTACCTGGACAAGCCGGGTCTTTTTCTTTATTTTCTTCCCCCTTCCTCTCCAAACAAAAATATTATGTGGCTCTGTTTCATAGAATATGTGATCACATAATATTAGTGAATGCACTTGTTGCAATATAACTAAAATGTTAGCAATAAAGGAGCACAGCAACTGCCTTCATGAGTCAGACTACATTTTTATCTAAGCAGACAAAATGGTTACAACTGAATTACCATAATCTCATCCCTATTTTGTCCTTTATAAGTACATCTAAATACTACCATAGCATTCATAGACCTCACACTGATGCAGCACTGGAAATTACTCATCCTCTGCAGTAGGGGTCTTTTAATAAAAGGTCAAGTAACCTGCTACAAGATGCAGTCCAGGTACATATTTCTGCAACTATTATCAGGATAGAAAAGACATTTTCAACTCTTACCTAGCCTTCCATTCTCCTGTGCCTGCAGAATGTAGGACAGAGTGTGGAATGGGAAGATGAAGATCTTGGCAGCTGAGTACCTTGAAGATGAGATCCTGGAAACTCACAAGGCACAGATATATATTTGGATTCTAGGAGGCACACACTATGTATTTCTGCAGCAAGATTCCATGTGTTAGTATTTCAGCACTTTCCAGGGTTTCTCAGTCAAGCCCTTTATTAAAAAACTGTCCAAACATTATAATTTCAGGCAGCCACCCAGTTCAAGACAACAACATTGTATGAGATTACATGTGGTTCATATTTTTTAAAAGGTGTCCACAAATGTCAGAAGCAAAAAACCACTAGTTTTCTCAAGGGAGGTAGAGATTCCTGAACGCAGTTAGTGCAGATACAATTCTGTGAAAGAAGAAAATATAGGCATTTTTTAAGGATATAGCTGAATGATAGTCCTAGAACATCTTGGAAATATGCCTTCCTAGTCTTACAAATTGGTGACTTCCACTTTTTTCTCATCTGATAGAGGTTTCAATTCAGAACAGGAACAAAGCGCTTAACAGCTTGAAACACTGAAATATAAATGCCCAAACAGATCTGCTGGTTTTGTCCACCAGGCTTTCTCTGTCAAGTCTGAAAAAGTGGTTTCCTTTGAGATCATCTACTGCTGTTTTGATTAATAGATACTTCCACACATAACTCAGTACCAACCTCTCTTTCATCTCAAAATGAGTATATTCCTTGTAAATAGGCAATTGAAATTGCTTATGAAATTCCCAGCAGCGCCATTACAGATGTTTTATTTGCCTAAGGATTTAGTTTAAACTTGCTTTGTGATGAAGAAACTATTCACATAACTACATTCTTACATGCTACAGAATAATATTTTAAAGAATCTAGAAAAATGTATTTTAAAGCCAGATTCCAGAGACTCGTAGACTCAAACTCAAGTTAATAGCAAGAACCTTATATTTCTCTTCTCCATATAGAAAAGAAAACATCAATCAAGCCTTAAAGAATATAAATGTTGAATATGCATGGAGGAAATGGAGACTCTTACTATCCCACGGGACAAAGCCTAACCACACACCTTCTGTTGAAAGCTCAGATAGTCTACTAGGAGCCCAGCCTTTGCATATGTAGCACTTGCAAGCCTCCGGAGCCTAAGCTGTGTCTAGATGCCCTTAAATCCCTGTAGCATATTCCCAAAGACAGCATCCTCTGTCTTGCAAATGTCCTGAGACCAAGAACTCAAAATGCAGTTGCACGTCCCAGGGCAAAGTACCAACTTCTCAGATTCCTCTTGCATGCCAGAAATAGAAGCCTTCCATCCTTGCATGTTATCCCTTTAGTGGGCAAGTATGCATGCATGCAGAAGCTTTGCAAGGAATTGAAACACATCTCCTTTCACTTAAAGGATAAATTATAAGTTGTTACTGAAGTCATTCTGCCAAGGGTAGGATCCCACCCACCTGGCCCGCAGCACCTCACACAGACGTGATCTGTCTCTGGAAATCTCTACAAACAGCTGCCTTTCCCCGTGACTGGAGAGGGATCCAAAGCATCTCTGTTAAGGCTGCTTCAATAGAACCAGAAAGCTAAGCACCTAAGTCAAGTGGGCTGAATCCACCCCTAATAAGTGAAAAATGTGCCCTTTTGTTTTATTTCCTTCTTCTCTCCAGGTCTGCTCATATTGAGTTTCTCTGCCACTCCACTGAGTTCCTGGAGCAAAAATCTCTTCTTCAACCTGAGCTGCTAAAAATGGTCTGTTACCCTTTTTTATAACCACCTGGTTCCTCTGCCATGCGACATTTTTTGTACCCTAATCTGGAAAAAACAGACCCTAGGTAGGTGACTTTGTTGCTTAAGTGACATGGTGCCTATTGTATACCAAATCTGAGTTCAGGAGCTAGCTCATTCTTTAAAGCAATTATGCTTCAGTGATCCAGGAACCACAGCCATTCCTCTGCTTTCTGTGCCTCCATGATTTGAAGAATCAGGCCAACATGCAAGCAAGAAAGGATAAAAACCAACCTAACCAGAATAGAGCTGGCAGCTTCCTAACAGCACAGATAGGGCACTCACAAGTTGTTCCCCACTCTCCACAACCTCCTTCTAAAAAAAATACAAAAAACCTTACAAGCACAACTCATTTAGAGTTCTTTAGACATGGAAATTTAAAGTCATGGAGCTGTTTTCTTCTCTGTTTTACTCTCCATGATGTGTACATGTTTTATTGGCTTAGTAAAGGTTAACAGTGCTCTCATCTGTGCAGTGTCTGAGTGCTGGCGCAGCTTCACTCAAGCCAACATCCCTGTGGCCAAAGAATATGATGGTAAAGGGTCTTCATAACAGTCCCTCAAAACTTCTTCACAGCTTCTCTCGGTCTCTTAGGAATGTAACTGCTATGGTACAGAGGAACAGAAAACCCCTCCAGCTATCTACTGGAAAGATTAAGCTACCAACCAGCTTCCACAGCTGTATGTGCCAACACTCACCTAACCTCCACATCTTTAACAATACAGTTCTTTCAGGGTAAAGAGGGCTGTATATGGATCAAGATGCACAGGAAGATAAATTTATAAACAAAACCAGAAAAGATAGGAATAAAGCAGATATACAGAAAAACTATGCATAAAGCTTGTAAAAGAGTGTAATTAAGTGCATGAGCAAAATGTTATGGGGATGCTGCTTTAATAGGGAAGTCACAATACACAGAGGGTGACTAGAGTGCTGTTATATAAATTAGCTGTATTTACTTGTTTCTAAACACAGCCTGCTATTTTAATTACATTTTCTAACACAGTGCCTATGCAGATGCTTTCTAACTTCAAGACTGTCCAAAGTTATTTTTTTAGTCTATTTAGAAATTTCTAAAAAAGGAGCATTTCTAATACAAAACCAGTGGCTAAACTTTAATAACTGCCACAGTATGCTGGTGTGGTCTGAGTAAATTATATGCTGTGGCATCTTCACAAAGAAAAATAAGAAAGAGAAGAAACTGCAGCCCAATTGACTGAAGTATGGCATAGGTAGAAAGCCCAGCCTGAAATTCTTCAGGACTGTTTGTGTACACAATGGAATGTCCCAAGGTTTCATTTATCATGTCTTTCTGCAGTATCAGCTGTTTTTTTCTACACAATACTAATCTGTGCAGTTAAGAAAAATTTGGCCTTAGCTACTTAGATCATTATAAAAATCCCTTGCTTTTGTTCGCCATGGCCAGTCTTTCAGGAATATAAATAACACAGTTTGTCCTGCAATCAGAAGTAAGAATGCCTCTAACAGCTAATAGATCAAAGCTAGGATTGTGCTGTTATAGATGGCATTGTTCAGAGAAACAGGAAGTTTGATGAACTGAATCAAGTACCATTTGCCTTTATCTCTTCAAGATAAAGTCTCCCTTTTTATTTATTTATTTTTTTTTAATTTAATGAGGCTGCTGTAATAAAATACAGATTTTCCTTTTACAGAGCAGTAACTAAACATTTTATGACTTACACAGATTCCATCAGCGTTTCTAATGACAGCAGAAATATTTCTGGAACAAGATAGGTTTCCCAGGAGGCTTGCATCATGAGAAGAGAAACTTTCCTGCTGAAGAACAAGCAAATAAATATGCCTTTAAAAATACTATTATTCCCATCAGAATGAATTTGAGGCCAACATGTGAAAACTGCTGAATATTAGGTGAACTTCCAAGCCCATGTTGTTCACATGAGCACAGTTATAATGACACTTGCTAAACATAGGCTTAGAATGAACAAGACAAGTATTATATGTGAATGAGTTGCTTATATTTGTTGTATGAACAGTAAGAATCAGCACTGTATTAAAAAAAGAAACAAACCAGCAAAACAAAACCAAACAACAAACTATAGCTTCACAGGCTATTAGAAGGATAAATAATACTCTGCCTCTAACAAGCTGCTATCATTTTCTGCCTCAAACCATGAATCTGAATTATTTGACTGAAGACATTAAATTATCCCCATGGTGCTGTGATAAAAAAACAAAACCCTCTCAGTTCTGTTTTAATTGCTTGTTAAATATCAGTTCTTGAGATAACATTGTCTGAAAACAAAGCTCCTACAATGATTATCCTATGAAGCCTCCAAGATGCTCCAAATCAGGTTTTCTAGCATTTGGACTACTATAATGCTGAAGAACATCGAGCCAAGTTAGGGAGGATGGTTATGTGACTTTTCAGCCCAGCAGAAAGAAAGAAAACCATGTCTGTAAATTATGGTGTGCTCTATGTGTAAATTATGGTGTGCTCTATGTGTAAATTATGGTGTGCTCTATGAAGCAACACAGAGAGGGTAGGGATACAAAGGTTTTATGAACTTAAGCACATTTCTACTTACATCACTAGTCCAGTCCAATACATCAAAGTGCTTGAGGTACAAAGTGAAATGAGTAATTATTTCTATTTAAAAATTACAAACTCCACTTTTTTTTTTTTTTTTGTTCTTTTTTTCTTAATTGCAGGTTTTACAGGAAAGGACTGCAAAGTAAGGGTCAGTCTCAGACACGGAAACTAACTGAAAAGGCAGAAATTGCTATTAGTTTCATGACACATATCCCTGCTTCATTAAGCCCTTCCAGTTCATGTGTTTCTGAATAAGACTCTTATATGTTCAAAAATGATCTCAAAAAGGGGTGAAGAGCAAGGTGACAGAATTCACTGCACTCTGCTCCAATCTAACATGCGCTACAGATGGTAGTATATGGAAGCACATTGTCAGGCTTGTCTTCTCATATTTTCCAGGATGCTTTCTTTTTGTAACCACATCCTGAGAAATTTAATTGTAGATCCAAAGGCCAACTAAAATCTCTCTCCAACTGTAACACTTAGGATCTGCTGAGGCTGGAGCAGTGGGAGACCAAAGGATAGCCTGCCAAATCGGAAAGAGCTTTGCAGGTGATGGAGTGGGAAAGGAAAGTGGAGACGTGCCAAAGGAGGACAAGAGGATAGGCTGCACAGATATTACACACACATATACATATACATGGCCATGACACATCACATACTTGGCAAAAAGTAGATGGTGGAACAAACACTGAAGAGTAACACAGAGAAAAGGCAGACAAGGGACTGTGTTGTGACTTTTCCATGTGGTCCTGTGTACTGAGAGCATCTAAGCTGCATTTGCAGGCCGTGTGCAGCTTCCCCACCTTGAGCACACTTTAGCTCTGGTGAAGGTGAAATGAATTTCATCTTTATAACAGGATTTTTTGCTTTGCTCCTCTACACTTACCTCGCTATTTTTTCTAACAAGGTAAGTGCGGTCAATTTTAGTGGTATTTTATACCTGATTTCGATCAGTGAATTGCCACTTACCGTTACCTAAAATCATCAATTGTTGCTGATGGAAAGCCTGCAAGGTTGAACGATGCCCCACGCTAATAACCGTTGTATGAGGTAAGCGTTCTTTTAACAGACGATACATCGTATCTTCTAAGCCTTCATCCATACTCGCCGTGGCTTCGTCCAGGAATGCGA
>JAVHNF010067626.1:0-12717 GCA_034783455.1 Micropsitta finschii | reverse complement strand
TTAGCATGCCTTCCAGGAGAATCTGCTCCAAGATTTTGCCAGGCACAGAGGTGAGACTGACTGGTCTGTAGTTCCCTCGGGTCATCCATTTTCCCTTTCTTGAAAATGGGGGTTATATTTCTCCAGTTATCAGGAGCTTCACCTGACTGCCATGAATTCTCAAATAGCATTAAGAGCCGACAAATTGTGCATACAAGGTACATATGTTTCCTAGCTCTCTGACGAGCTAGGAAAATAAAACACAGAGGCCGTACTCTCAACTCTAAAGTAACTAAAACATCATATTAACGTAAATTAATATGCAAAAAAACTAGTGCATAACTATATAGCAATCTAAGTATGAAGCTACTGACAACAGCCACCAGTCAAGCATAGTGCTGGAAAACAAAGTTGGTTTAGCTATTTGCAGTGCATCACACATACATTGATTCTAGACCTCCTGTTCATAAAATATCAGTTAAAATATATAGCGTCTTGATGTAATAGCAATAGATACACTTTTAAATCTGCCTCTTTTCAGGGGACATTCATTGCTAGAGACAAGTTTCAATAAACAGCTTTGAGCCAAGAGGCCTAATTTCTTTTCCTTTTAAAATATATTTGACTTTTCTTACTTTTTCACCTGTGGACATGTTAAAGATGTGTGTATCTGTTCCCTCACTACCACATGCTTTGACTTTTAAACTTTTCCCAGTATTTTATACTGAAACAAATAAGAGCATGAAGAAAAGATAGGAGAAGGGTGTGTATTTTCAGTCCTTTTGTCTTAATTCTCTTTCAGTGAGAAAGAAGGCAGAGGAAATTGTAAAAGAAGCCGATGAAAGAAGAAAACAAGAAAATTCAAAAAGAATCCAACACCAAGAACTGAAAGTAAAAACCAGTTTGCCTAAATTAGGATTTCAGCATGGAAAATCCAGTGATGTGCCTAGCGTTTGGAAACCGACTCCAGCAATCCTCAGCTCCACAGATACCAAAATCACTGAACAGCCCTATTTTTGGCAGGACAATTAGTTCCCTGAGTGCCAAGATTTTTTCTGTCAAAACATTTTACTTTCAACATTTATTTAGATGTTTAAAGAGAGGTTGAATAAAAGATCAAATGACAAAAAATGCGGCATAAAAAAGGAATCTGTATGGGGTTGAGAAAAGTGTTTTAAATTGTCCAGAGTTGGTATGCTCACTTCCCTTTCTTCTCCTTATTTTAAACTTTGAAAATATTTTTTATGTGTTAGAAATCAAACAAAAAAAATCCATTATGCCCATAATAATGGCAGGGTCCAGACCTAATCTGAACTAGTCCCCCTTCCCTAGTAAATGAAAAGAAATTATTGCCTTTGTGCCACAGATCAGATAATGTTAAAATACCTTCAGGAGAACTGTGTTGAAGGAATGTTTGATTCTCTTCATTTACTGCATGGGAAACGTGAGGACCTCCCTCTGATGCATACAATATACATCTAGTTCTTGCACATTTGACATTTAGTCAAATAAATCCTGCTGCTAGTGCCTTCAAAGTCCTCCAGTGTTCCAGAAAATCCTATCCACCTAGTTTAGGCACCTAAGTTATGCTGACAGGATTTTTCCCTGGCAGCGTTAAAAGACACTTGTTTTCCTTAACTAGCTTTGTAAGGATCTTATTTTAGGTGGACTGGTTAACCAAGCACCTGAAGTAAAGGTGTGACTTAGGCAGCAGACTGGATCCTCCCCCAGTAATATCTCCAGCAGAAGCACAAAGTTTCTAGTGTAGATGGGAGCTTATTCTGTGAAGGAAAACAGTGATTTAAAATTTAAAATTTGGGTTTTTTCTGTCTGTTCTGCTGGAAAATGCACAGAAAACATCACTGGTTGCCTGGCTCAAGGAATGATGATTATATTAGCAGGTAAGTGAGATTAGAAAAGCTAGCAGATAGATGAATCCAGGGCATATCATGCAAATGCATCACCCCTAACAAGCTTGCCAGTGTCCCACATCAGGCAGAGAAGAGCATGAACACCAAAGTATATATTGGGATACACACTGAGCATGGGGGATTAGCTTATTGCATTCCACAGTGGAAAAAAAAAAAAAGCAGCAGCATTTCACAACTGAGGCTCACATTTTTTATTCCAATCACTATAGAAAATGCCCAGATCCAAGAAGGGGGATCATTCACCCTAGTAATGCCCATCTTGCTAAAAATGCCCCTGCCCTCTTTGACAGGCAACAAGCCTAATTTTAGTTGTGAAGAGTATTTACCAAAAAACCCACTGGCGCTGTTTGAAATCTGGGAAACTCAACTGAACCGTGAGCAACACTTCCTAGTGCACAAGCTGTGAGTTAGACAAATTGTTTAACCAAAAGGAACTGCTGGGGGTGAAAGAAGGGAGAGAGAGAAAGGAAAATACAAAACATGTTATGAGTTGGCCCCTAATCTATTGTTTAAATCAAATACTCTTCCTATTAACTATCAGTGAGTACTAGCATGGCTTGTCACTGCCTTCCTCTGCAGTTGCACCTCATTCACAGTTTATCGTCTCTATGGAGTGTCCAGTTCCTGGGAGCCAACAAACTCTGCTACGGTTAGGCTACTGTATATAAAGAGAACAACTGCTACTGATCATGATGATCACTGTGTTCAGCTGCAATGCTGTCACTCATCTCCTCCTGCACAGGAGGCAGATGCCTGGCAGCATTAGCAAAGCTTCCCAGGCTACTGTCAATGCTCTGGTGTAGCATCCAGGCTGCATGTCTCACCCCAGTATGTACAAGGCCTTTATAAAACATCTAAAGATGAGAATGCCAAAAAGGGATATCTTTCCTTCTTTTCCTAGAGCTCCCAGGTGCCTCTTCATCCCAGTTTTCTGTTCCCCAGGGCAGCTGTGTAGATCAGTTAGTTTGGGGTGAACTGCTGCCTGCAGCCCAGCCTTGTGGTCCTACTATTTCACACAGTAACATCCACAGCTCCTACAGCTTTCAACAAAACAAAACAAAAAAATCCACCATAGCTTCCAGGATACTGACAAACACACGTGTAAAAAGATATTCTGCTCAATGACATGTGCCATCACTTTTATCTCACAGCAGAGTGTTTCAATCCCTTTGAGCAGCCAACCCCTTGTGTCTGCTGAAGGGTGCTGCACTTCTCTCTCAGGGCCCAGGCCACCAGTACATTTCTGAAGGTTTTCAAGGCCACATAAAAACCTTGGCTGAATGATCTTTTTGTGGTTTATTAAAATGAGAATGCACAACATCGAACTTTCCAGCATGAAGGCAGGAAAGAGCACTCTTTCTTCTTTTAACATATCAAATTCTGTCTCTCTCTGTGCTGCATATAGTTTGTACCAATTTGATAACAGGCTGTACTTTTGCTGTTCATACATGGGGCAGCAAACCTAAAGAGGACACAGACCTGAAATTACTAGAAAAATAAGTGGGTAAGAATTTTCTCCTGAGTTTTGAGCCAGAGAAGCTATTTTCTGGATGAAGGGATAGTTTGTATTTTACCTTTTGGAACTGTGTGTTAGCCAAGCTTACAGAAAACAACAATGAAAAGTACATGTTTAGGATAATATAACAAATGTGAATATTTGTAAGGATAAAAATAGAAGTAGTCCTTTACAACAGAAACCACAAGTGTGTACCTTCCACATCATGCCACATAATCCTCACCATATTTAGGTAACACTTTGCTATGTTCGAGTTGCTTCATATCTCTCAATATTTGAGTGATCTGAAACGCACAAAATTCATTAAGGACACTTTGCCCACAGCCCCTTTCTTTCTTTGGTGCAGATGACACTAAACATGTGAGACTACACTGTGAAGACCAACTCAAGCCTGGGAAGCTAGGATACCGTTTATTGTGCTTCCCTACCATAGAGATGGCCCCAATGGCTCTAGTGTCCCAAGCAAACAGGAGGAGACAGGACACTATTAAAATGTATTATTTCCTTCATCTTGGCTAGTCCTACTCTGGGTACACAAGGCCACCTGAAGATTTGGCAATGTCAGTGACCTCTTCTGCATCTGGGGTCTCAGGGACTCATTTGCTGCTGGCAGTTCAGCAAGGGCTTCGCTGCCTTCCAGTTTCGGCTGAACCTTGAGTTGCTGCAGCCTTTTCTGAAATTCAGAGTGACTTTTCCAAGGTCACATGGGAGATAAGACAGCAGTGCTCTTCTCACCCTTAACAGCAGATCTTTTAACACTCAGCACTCAGATCTCTTAAAATGAGTTAAAATCCTGTACTTCAATCTCAATGATGTGTTTGCTTGTTAGGTAGCAAGTAGGGGAGAGCGAAAGCCCAAGGATCCTCACATGGTCCCAGTGGGAGACCTCAAGTAGCTCAGTTGGGCTGTATCACTGTAACAAACCTCTTTTCACTGCTTTTCTTTGTGTTATATAGAATACGGCACGTGTGCTACATTAAACGAAAGACCATACTTATAATAAAAGTGCATCTGTGATTGTACAAGAGCTTAGAAATACCACGTGAAATGAGTGAAGAGAGTGCTGACAAAGAAAAGTATTTTAAAGTTATAAGACTCTAAACAAATGCTTATTCTTTATTAACAAATATTTAATTTCAATGCCTAATAAACACAGATGAAAAAGGTCTATGTCAAAAGTTCAGCACCTTTTCACTATGAGGAATCCTTCATGAACATGAAATGCTTTACAATTACTGAGGGAGTGAAGGACCTAGAGAGAGAGAAATGTTATTGCAAGAAATATGACAATCTAAAATTAACAGATCAAGTAGCAAAAATATTACAAAGCCCCTCCAGCCACACAGCACATCCACAGAGTTCCAGGATTTATTATGGATGCTAAAGAAGCAAAACAGACACAAAGGGTGGGATGCAGTGCCTAAATGTAGGTAAACATTGTGGTTCTAAACACTGTACGGTCTTTTCACTTTGTTTTCAGCCGCCAGCCCTGGAGGGCACAGTGTCCTGTAGATCGTGTAGGTCCTGTAGGCACACAGGTGCCTCAGAAACCCCATGGTGCCTCAGACGGCAATAAATGCAAGTGCTTAGGTAATTATTGGGTCTCTCATAATAACAGGAAAATGATAGGATGAGTCCAAGATTTGGACTATTGGGAAGTGATTCAGGTACCTAAACTTAGCAGGGTCATGCAATTTGGAATCCTGATGGTTATCTAAAACATGACAGAGGAACCCCAGAAGACCTACAGCTATGTGGGTATGCAGGAGTCCCTTGAATATCTTAAAGGATTGATACCAAAGTTACTGAATCATATCCTTTTAACCTAAAGGAATGTCGCTAAAGCATCCTTTTCCTGTGTAAACTTCTGGAAGGAAGGTGTAGCTTCTGACACACAATTAAATAAAGATGAACATTCTTCTGTGTCTTATAAGGTTTTTTTTCTCAGTGGTTCTACATGTTTTGGTTTTCTTTTTTAATATAAATTTTGTTTGTGTTAGCAATGTCAGAGAGAATTAAGCAGGTGTAGTAGCATTTTTACTTATACAATTTAGTGGAAGATGTAGAAACAAGAAAAAATCACCAAAGAAAGCCTTATAGCTTGGTTTCAAGTAAGTCCTTTGGGGAATAACAAAAAGTCAAGTAACGGAATAAGGAAAAATTATTTCCTTTTTTAAAAAGCAAAGTATGTGGAAAATTATGTTCAGATTCACTGTAAGACAGCCAACATAAAATAGCAAAGCAAAGATATTGTCCTTTTCGGAATGTGAATAGGAAATTAGTTGTCTACATCACTAATTTGAACAGTGTTTATCATCATAACCACTAGGTGTTCTAATTACAGAAAAGTAATGGTGCAAAAGCTGCTAAGCAAATGTTAAGCAAAACTAGTGCATATTTTGTAAGCCCTAAAGGACTGTTAGACTTAAGTACTGGAAGACAGAAAGAGGAATTAATTCCTCAGAGGGAAAGAAAATTCTGGGGAAGAAGATCTATGCTCCAAACCACTGTGTTCAAACTAAGGATGCAATCTTTAGTACAAGACTTAGGGGTCTGGGAATCTATGCTACTATTTATATTACAAATAGCACCACTGGAATCAAAATAGTTTTTCTGAAGACTCTAATTACTCTCTATTATTATCTCTGTTACATTTGGCCTTGAATACCGACATGAATGCTTAGAACTGCTCTGACGCAGAATGTGCCAAGTTCTGGTTACTCCCATGCCTAGAAGAAAAAAGTATGTTGATGAGTGCATAAAATAGCTTTCTTTTTTGTCTCTTTTTTTCTTTGTTTTTCCTTTTTTTTTCTGTTTTTCCCTGTTGCTTCTTTCTCTTGGCTGACAGGTACCAAGAGCAAGCACATCCCAGCCAGGCAATGGAGGAAGGAGTGAAATGGGATTTCTCAAACAACCAAATGATACACAGAGCACTCAAAGGCAAACAGATGTTTTCTACATTAAACTGAGGCTCTAAGAAAACAATTCGGCAGCATTTCAAAATTCTTCTGTAAATTTCACTCATTCAGCTTTTTCTCCAAAGCCTGGGGACAATGAAAAAACCCTGAGAGATAATTCACATGCTCATCCCAATATGGTAATCATCAAAAAAGCCATCTCACCTTCATCCACAGGGATTTTGCAAGGCTGATTTACGCTTAGTAAATCTCTTTAAGCCTGAAGAAGTTTAAAGAAGTATTCAATCTCTGATACTTTAAAATGGGTGAGGCATTTTAGCTGTTACTAGATAGGAGCATATTTTTGCCACATTTACAGAGCTTCAAGACTTCCTTCTTCCTTCTATCCACTTTGTGACAGCCTTCACAGAGCCTTCATGCTACTGTGAGACTGGGATCTGGCTGCTGCACACAAAGTATCCCTCCTTTGTTTTACCAGGTAAGTCCAAGCAGTTTCAAGGACCTTTATTGCTTCATTTTGGGAATCTGCAATCAGAGATACTGTGACCAATGGTACTTCGTTTACCTCATATTTATAAGAAAGCATTTAGACATAAGAGATGAAAGAGGCATATTAAAGCAACAAACTAGCCTACTTGCATGGATAGTCTTATTTAAACTACCACTTCCACACAATTACAATAAAAGGCTTTACTTTACACCAACAGGGACAGTCAGTGTTATCTTTTCATTATTCTGAGTGACTCAGAGCTCTTGAATGTAGCCTCGTTCCTCAGGTTTCTCTAGTATCTTCAACAAATATGTTACTCCTTTTGTGGTTTCTCTTTTCCTTTTTTAGAAGCTGCCACAACTCACATGTCTCAACTAATCTCCAGTTTGCTGATCTATATTAAGGTATTCCTTCTATCTTTGAGCCTTTTTGGTTTTTTGGGTTGTTGGGTTGATTTTTTTCTGGGTTTTGTGTGTGTTTTGTGGGGGGTTTTGGTGATCATTAAATTTTCTGGAAAGTTAAACCCATCAGATGCCTCTTATGGAAGACCCACCATGTGTATGACTCAGACACACCGCTTACTCTTTACAAGAGGATTCAGGTAACTCTGAGCCAGCCCAGCTGGCTTTGCTCCCAGGGAGAAAAACCTGTCTTTGTTTAAACCCTTAGTATAGCCCTTGCATTTGGGCCAGGCACCCTCATCTGTCTCACCAGCTTTTGTAGCAGGGCGACATGACAGCGTTTCTTTGTCTCTTTCTAGGAGCTGTGATTCTGTTAACAGAAACAAGAGACAGAAGGCAAGGTGCCTGCAAAGGAGACACCATTCTGTGGCAGGACTTAGCTCACGTGGTTTTCCTGGGACACCATATCTCATATTCACATGTCTATTGCAGTGACTAGATACAGAAATAATTTGTGCCATGACATATTTACATGTGGCCAAGGGAATTCTCCTTGACAGTCTGGCACTTCCTTTAAAAGACCCTGTTAGGGTTTTTCATAGCCTGAGCGGTTACCATTCCTACCGGAATCTCTTGTGGATATACTGATGGATATCTTGACAGATCCACTCTCCTTTTCCTCAACAGACACACACACAGTTTTCTTCCATGCCACCAGTCCAATTTGGCAAAAACATAGACACCCCACCTCAGCCCCTGCTGTAAAAATTATACAGGCACAAGCTTTCTTTCTCCAGCTAAAAAAAAAAATCGATTCCACATCCTCAGCTTAAGACACTGTCAGATCTGTATCTTAACAAGGCACAAATTTCAGTTAGCTCTTTTGTTTTCCAAATTACTGGATCTTAAAAATGCTGTAAATTCAGAATCCATTCATGTCAAAGATAAACCCCAGAGTGAACTATCATTTCCCAATCCTGCAATCCAATGTATGCAAAAACATGGGTTTGGAGGAAAAGAAGGAAATATTTTTGTTGCAGTTCTTTCTTTTGTACCAGAAGAAGAAAAGGCAGTTGACAACAGAGGTTTGGAATATTGGAAGTAATTCCAGCAGAGGTTAGTGGGCAAAGTGCAACTGAGGAGGATGTTCAAGGAAACAAATACGTGTAATTTATTTCATGGTTCCATAGTTTAGAGAGAGAATGCAAAGATATAAACTACTGCTCTGCTTACAAAGCTCCCCCATTAATGAGAAATAAAGTACACGGGCTATTTTTCTGTTAAGGAATCACTTTCCTCTCACTTTTTTTTCCCCCATTAAACAAGTTATTTTTATCTGAGCAGTATTCACCAAATGGAAATTCTTACTCCTATGCTGGCTTGGGCTACTTCAATCCATTGGTTTTTCTAAAGCTGTGCTTCCAGAGAGAAATGTGTAGAACTTGTTTAGACTCAGGCGTTTGAAAGGGGAAGAAAAGTAGGTTTTAAAAAGGTTGTGCTTTTTAGCAACCACATCCAGACACAAAACTTGATTTAGTTTTTACGGTAATAAAGGCAGCAGGAAATTTGCTGCCAACTGGCCTCTTTCTTCTTCCTGGATTACACAGTTTACCCCAGCCCACAGCTTTTTTTCAGCATTGAAATCAATGTTTCATGCCTCACAGTTAAATGGATGTGTGTTTGCAGCAGAAGCTGCCACATTTGTCCTACCTTCATTTTACTAGAACAGATAAAAATCACTAGCAAGATGCAGCATTACAGACTTTTATGGCTACACCACAGTACAGACTTGACAACATTGTCTTGGTTGTTACTAAAGCTGTTGAGATTACATTATCACAGGTATTCCAGCTCAGGCTACAATACTGTCTTAATTCTGCTGTATAGATACAGCCTCCTCCATACTGTGATAGGGCTTTGAGATGTATTCAGATGCTCCGTCCCATGACAGATCTCTTAATGTATGCCTATCTGTTAATGTCTTTTGCTAATAGACAGTTTCAAAACATGCACTGCACTTTGGGGCATTGATTGGCTAATTCTTCAGCAGAATATAGCTGAGATATCCAAATTTCTTAATTAACCAATATGGACTTTAATATTGCATCAAACTTAATTGCACATCTGGCACATTATCTAAGTAATGCCCAGTTATACTGCCTCTGTCTTCAAATCTGTCACGATGCTTTTCAAAGGCAAGATCTGAACATGAACAGGGATGCCAGATGTCACCGGCCATTGCTGCCTTGGAAAGTGTCGAGTCTTGAATTTTGTGTAACTGATAAAGGAAAGACAGAATTTAGGCCCTAGTGTGTGGTTTACAAACACAGAACAAGGGATTAGGTGATGAAATTAGGTGTATAAAACTGCATCTAACACAATTATTAATTCACCTAATGTTAAATGTACAGGCCTGGTGTCTCAAACCCTAGTTCTGAAAGAAAGTTGATGCATTGCTTAAACTTCAAGAGGATCAGTTTTCTTCCCAAGCAAAATAATGAATCCCACCTAAGCATTACAGCTTAAAGTACTTTAATGTGATCTTTAATGTAAGCCAGTGAGTTCTGGGGGTTTACATACTCCTGGTGGAAATCTTACATCTCCTGAATATGCATCCCTTTTTCACAACCTTAATGTGTGATTAGTCAGTCTTTTGTGCTTATTCGCATAACCACAAAAATATTTTGTATATAAATTTGATTAGCAGTCATTGAAATTTGACTTGATTTGGTTTAAGTTTTGAGAACTCAAAAGTAAACAACATTTTGGGAAGGTGAGTATTTCTTTATTAACCATTTACTTAGTACCACACGAAAAGTCAAAGAGATAGAAGTCCATCCTGCCACCGGGAGTGATTCACTAAGTGTGATTCTATGAAGACTAAGCATGAAGACTAAGCATGAAGATGTAAATACATTCAGTAAATATGTTTATACAATCTCTTTCTGGATTTACTGGAATATTTTATTCAACTGAAGAAAATTTCAAAGGTAAATTTCAATAATGCCACAATTCTTAAATGTTATGAACTGCTGCTAAAGATGCATTAGAGAATTTATTTAAAATCACTGAAAAATAGTCCCACAGAAACCACCAGCTAAAGAGTTACCTAGCCATGCTAGTCAAGCTGTAGAACTCTAATTGTGAGCAAGACCTCGAATCACATAATTTGGCTCATTGAAGTTAGCAAACAATTCATATGAAAGATGGTTGATGGACATGTGTTGCTGCTCCTTTACTGTTTTCCCAGAACAGCCTTGAAGAAAGGATATCACAGCTGTTCTCCATGCCTGTGTTGGATAAGCCAAGTAAGGGGAGCAGAAAAGGGTAAACAGTGAGGTCAACAGAATACTGGAATGAGACTGTCAAACCCACCTCGGTAGGTGGGGGAATCTCCATCATGGGAATGTTGTAAGAAGAGGTTGTGCAAAACTCAGTAAGGCTGTCAGCGCAGTGATAATTAATCCTTGTAACTTATTCCACTTAAGGGCAGTAGGATGAGTAGGGACTTTACGAAGTCCCTCACTGGCATTTATTTTTCTGTGATTGTAGGAACTAATTTGTATCTGACCTCATCAGATTCTTATTCTGTACAGAAGTCCAGCACACACGTAAGATACACCATGCTGATTAGAGGTATTATTGTTATTGAGCCATTGCCTTTCATCTGTTAATTACTAAATCCAGCTCAACTGTGGAGCATTAGTAGTTATTATAGGTGGTAAATGCCATGGCTACAGTTGCCATGGTATCAAAATGAAAGAAGTGTAAAGGAAGTATTTTGTGGAAAAGAAGGAACTCCCCGGAAATAAGAAATTCCTAGCATCCCTAGATGCAAAAATAAATGTATACAGGGCATTGCTCTGACTTCCAGAAAGACAAAGAGGTTCTAGACTTCATATTCTTCCTCTGTCTGATAAAAAGGGTACCTTTTTATTCTGTCTAATGGAGTCACTGATGAGAACATATAATCCTCTGCAACTGCACTGCTTTGGTATCTGCATATCTGACTCCCAGGGAGAGCTTTCAGAGGTGAAGAGCTATGGTCTGTAGGAAAGTACAGTACCATATAAAGTATTATGTGAATAGCTGCAAGCAAACCTTTTTTGAAAGCATTCATTGGACCCCTGTGTATGCTGCAGAGGAATCTTAAGAGATACTCTCAAACATCACTGGAGAAATCATGGAGGCTTTTTTTTTGCTGTTGCACAGGGACTAGCTATGAAGCTGAGCTAGCTGAACAGATGTCCTGCTAGAAGAGGCAAAGGCAGCAACAATTCCAGATGACCTGCTGCACTTTGCACTTTTCAAACCCCATTTGTCCAACAGTAAGGTCCCCTCTGCTGTCAGAAAAAATGCACACCAAGGACAGTATCTACTTTTTCCCAAGTTCAAGTACAGCCATGGTAGGAAATCCTGAAGAAAAGCAGAGGGGAAGAGAATATTCTGCTTGAGGTGGAAGGGAAGGCTGAACTTGGAAATACTAGTTTCTCTGCAGTGTGATTTTCTACCCGTTTCGGCCAACACTTCATCCACAGAAATCTGATCTCATAGTGGCTTAAACAAAGATTTACTGGCTGATAGCAGAATCTGTGGGTGTGTGAAAAGCCTGACAAAAACCTTAAGAATTTATTTATGGCTGCAAATATTACATCCATATGGGAAAGTTCATTCATCTCGAACTTTTTTTCAGACACTGTAGAGACTGTTACTGATTTAGTAGTCTACTGGAACATAGAAAAACAGGAGAAAAGCTAATTACAGTAATAACAGCAAGTCCATTGAAAAAAAAAATTAATTACTTTTCTTCCTCTGTCATGATTTTCCCCTAACCACAACTCTCTGTTCACTGGGAGATAATCACCTCCACTGCCAAGCAGACTGTAAGTGCACTGTTTACACCAAGAGCACCAGATTTTAAAGTTACATTTCTTGTCAAAAATGTTGCTGCTGTTGAGGTAGTCTTACTGCACTACATCCAATAGGTCACCAGACACGCAAGTATATCTGTGTACCTTTGGTGATGGTTGAAAATTATTTTATTCCTAATGGAAAGATTTAACAAGGGTGGTTTTACTGATTAGCCTTTTCATTCCAGACCATTCCTGTCACAGACTGAAAGCCATGCCAGAAAGAACTCCCTTACTTCACTCTTCTCTGCTTCTTCCACTTTTCAGATACAAGCAGCTTCTGAGTAATGTGCCTTGTTTCTCACCTTAGATTAAAAAGTGGCTGTACAACACTACAGCACGAAGCTATCTTGCAGCTGAAGAGTACATGAGCTAATTAAACTTCACACCACCTATGCAAGGTAGGCAGTTAATTACCATCATCTTTATTTCAGTAGATGAAAAAAAGTGAAACATGAGAACATGAGAGCATGCAGCAATCCCTAGCTCAAGAGCCCCTCTTGCTCATCTCCAGCATTATTCCTCCATTTTGAGCTGCGGACCTGCATTGCAATTGTTGGCTGCTCAGTAGG
>JAVHNF010067625.1:7494-24117 GCA_034783455.1 Micropsitta finschii | reverse complement strand
AGCCTCTTACCCAACATACTCAATAAAAGATAGAATCCACTTAAATTTTTCTATTTTACATATGTGCTCAGATACAGGACAGACATGGATCTGTTGGAGAAAGTCCAGACGAGGCCACAAAAATAATCAGAGTGATGGAGCACCTCTCTCATGAGGAAAGGCCGAGACTGTTGGGGTTGTTCAGCCTGAAGAAGACTCTGGGGAGACCTTACGTCAGCCTTTCAGTTCTTAAAAGGGGCCCATAAGAAACATCAGGAGAGACTTCTGAGCAGGGCCTATTGCAATATGATGAGGGGTGATGGGTTTAAACTAAAAGAAGTGAGATTCAGGCTGGGCATGAGGAAGAAATTTTTTACAGTGAGGGTGGTAAAACACTGGCACAGGCTGCCCAGAGAGGTGGTGGATGCACCATCCCTGGAGACATTCAAGGCCAGGTTGGATGTGGTTCTGGGCAACCTCATATAGTTGGAGATGTCCCTGCTCATTGTAGGGGAGTTGGACTAGATGACCTTTGAAGGTCCTTTCCAACCCAAACTTTTTTGATTCTATGATTCTATGATATAATACATAGAAATGGAAACTAAATGGTGAGGTATGCTCCTTTAACTTCTTAGAATCTGAATGATTTTGAAAGATTTCAGTGGATTGCAATGAAAAGTGTTGATTGAAATATGAATATTTTCTTAACAATATATATTATTTAAGCCATGAATCCATTTTATCTTGGCATTTATGAGATTAATTGATAAGCATAGATAAATTGATGAGAATCATTATATATATCTTGATGAGGGCCACAGTAAAACACTGCCTGTGTCTGGAGTGGTGAATCAGCATTACCCACATCTGGGCAAGCTTCTTAAAATGCACAGAAATCATATCCACCCTCCACCCATTTGGACATTGGCTAAAACTGAACATAAGGCATGCAATGCATACAACACAAAACATACAGTATTACCTATTTAAGTAATGAAATTGATTTTAAATTATATTCTCAGGTAAGATACCTAAGCCTTAAAATAAATTTTGCTAAAATCAATATTACTTGAAATGCCTGCTATGGAAAATTTGCTTGAATTAAAATATCCCATCTGGACTGACTGCAGCCAAAAAAGCATTACTAATGGATATCAAAAGAAAAATTTTCTGAAACTGAGTAATCTGGTTCATTGGAAAAGAAGAACACAATACAAATGTAATGCCTAAGGAAATAAATAACACTATCGTGCATAATATTTTATTAGCAAGATGGGTGGTTAAATTTAATTCAGAAAACTTGCCTCAGAAGTGAAATAATGCTCATCTGCTCGTGCCCAATTAATATTGCTGCTTTTTCATGTTATTGCTGATAGAGGCATACCTGTTCTATATAGATAACATTATAAAATTGGAAGAATATTATGTTCAAAAGAACTAAACATAAAGGCAATTTCACATGGGAATATCTGGGAGAAAAAAGATCTAACAAGTGACCCTGATGCGGGACATATTCACAGCTTTAACCTGTTGTGTGTCCATAAACAGACCACATTACATCTGTGCACATTTCCACTCTCTTCCTATATAACGTAGTTTTATCACCAATTGGACACTCCCTTACTTTTATTACAACTTTCCTTATCTCCTATGTCTCAGATCTTTGACGATATGGCTTACTTTATAGATTTTATCCTCCACTTAGCCTTTAGTTAGTTCATATATTAAGTTCTAAAAAAATTATTCTTATCAACCTGTATGGTCTCCCCAATTACAAATACCAGCAGATTTCTTACATCAAGACCACAAACTGCATCAAGTTGAAAAATAAGCTTCTGAAAAATATTCAATTGTGATTTAGTCTTTTGATGCAAAGTTCCCCAATTCTAGAATAAAACTTTTACCTTTTTAAAGTCTGAAACATTGCTTTCCTTTCACCAAATGGATTTTGTTGGATCTAAGAAAAAATTTTAGGGAGCAGGCACCTAACAACCATTATCAATTAAACACTGCACCTTCTTTAAATATCCTGTATTTTTTTCCTCTTAATCTTGAAGGTAGCTGTAGTAATTTCTTAAGCTCTTCCCAGGAGTAAAAATCCCTTTGGAAGACCTGAACCTAAAACTGGATACAGTTAATGATTTTACTGATGTTTTTCACATTTATCTCCCAAAATCTGGTCACACCTGATTTATGTTCATCCCTCTCTGGAAGTCAGAATTTTGTCTGGATGAAAGACAAAGTCACGAAACACAAGCCTACAGTCAACAAAAAAAAATCCAAAAGGTACTGACTTCTCAAGCCCTTAGGAACTCACCGATTTGTAACTCCTACTGTACCTTTATTTCTTTTCTACCCAACTAATTGTTCTACAATTTTATCACTACCATGAGTCAGCTTTGGGATTGTAACACTCACATAATAAATTCAAGAAATGTTAGCAGCCCATTCAATTTTTCAGATGCTTGTATTCCTGCTCCAAACTATACCTCAGCTCCACTCCTGCTTGAACCTTCTCAGTTATTTCTCTTTTTTCACATACAAGATTTAATCATAATAACCAAAATAACATAACACAATAGCCTTAATAATAGTAAATAACATGCACTGAGGTGACATATTTTGCCCTTCAATTATGATATCCACAGATAGGGTTTTTCCTAAGCTAGAGTCACAGAAGCCTCCTGCTTCTTCCCTGCCTCTTTCATTCCCTTTCATTATCCCATATTTTCCTGTCCACCAGGTTGACTATACTGACTGCACTGCTCTGAGCCCAGCTTGACTTCATTTAACCACTTCCCACAGTGTACTGCATTGGAAGATGATCTACCTTATTATTCTCCTCCATGACTTGCAAGCAATTATTTCTGCCAGGGTTTGATCACCTCAAGCTACAGTGCCATACAAGACTACAATAAATACAGTAGTGCTCTGCAAGCTTGTACAATAATAATCTAGTTATGTATTAAGTAATTAATGATTAATCATCTATTTATGGATGACATAGTAAAACAAATTTTTACACTGAGCCATAAGTAATTCAAAATAGGGTCACATAGATAATTTTTCACACTACATTTACAATTAAATCTTCACAGAGAGGTTTAGACAAAATGTCAAGATGTAATTTCTTTTTAATTTAGAAAATAAGCTCCTAGTAGTGAAAATGGAAGATATAGGGGGGTTTTAAACAAACAGGTTTTGTGATTGCCCTTAATCACAAATAAATCAGATAAAAGAGCAGGGACCATCTCCGCCGGTCCTGGTTTTGGTGAAATGAAGGATATTCTCCCCATTACGAGATTACTTTGGGGCAGAAAAGCGAGAACTTGCTGCTGTTTGTTCATATATTTCTGATGCTTTCCTTGGAGATGTGGGCATCCTTTGGAACAGATTTAAAACTCCAAGGTCACATTTCTGTCCTAAACCAGACTGCGGCAAACCATGGCTTGCCCAGTGTTGCTGTCAGTGCTGCTGGTCTTCTGCAGCACTCCAGCCCTGATTAGCAGGCATGGCTAATTGAACTAATCCTCCATCTCATTAATCTTGCCTGCTTTGGAATTCTCTCATCTCTCCTCAATAAATTGCCAAGCTACAGATCTGTTATGAAGGGAAGGAGATTTATTCTGTCCTGCTCCATGTTTGAAGTATGAAACCAGGAATTATAATTACAGAAGGATACAGAACGGAGAGGAAAAGCCCAAGCAAAAGCCAAGCCAACTTCTACAGAACACAACGAATGCATGTTTTAATTTTTGACCTTGTTGGGAAGGTTTTAACCTTTAGAAAGTGTGTGCGCGTGAGCGGTACCACGTGTGCTCTGCCTGTGTGTGAGCGACTGTGGGTGTAAGAGGTGCCGCATGTGCGGTGATGGGGTGTGTGTGTGTGAGCAGTGCCTGGTGCTGTGCCCTGGGTAACCCTCTCTTCTCTTTTCCTTTGCAGAAGACCGGCCACTCGCGGCGCTTTGGGCGCTTCACGCATGGTGCGTTGAGTTACCCCCTGCCACCTGGGACGGGGTCCAGCCCCACTGCCGTGCTGCAAGGGGACAGCAAGCAGAGGCTGGGCAGGGCTGGGCTGCATTTTGCCAGCCCCAAAATGGGGTCTTGGTCAGCTGAGACCTTGGAGTATGCCCCACGGGGCTGGGCTGCTCCTGGTCCTGCAGCTCTGGTTGCTCAGGGGCTGCCAGGCTGTTGTAGCTCGGCTGGGGCTGATGCTGTCTGTGGCAGCGCACAGCACAGCTGTCAGTGTACTGGGCAGCAGACGGGTAGCTTGGGGTGGGGGTCACCAGCGTGCCCCGTCACCCGCAATAGCAGTGCAGTGGAGGGGGAGTGTTGATGGGGCAGGGACACATCCCTCACTACAAGGTCTGTTGCAGCACCTTGTGAGGGCTGTAGCAGTGGCAGAGGGGGAAGTCTGGCCCTCCCTGCCTGCACAGCATTGACTTTCCTGGGACAGGACATTAGGGTGGCTGCATCCTGCCTGTGGGGAAGATCTCATTGATACCTTGCCCTGAGCATCCCTGCTTTATTAGCCAGGGCCATGCTGTGGAACAGGGCCATATCATGCAACACTTGCCACCAGTGGGGTAGAGGATGCATGTTTAAGTGCCAGAAGGCACGTGTCTGTGTGCCCCAGCACCCCCAGGAGCATCCAGCTGGAGCACAGGCTGGGTGGTCCAGCCCCAGGCTGCGGTACTCTGTGGAGCATGGGGATGTGTGGGTGCTGCAGTGGCTACAAACCTGCCCATGGTGCAGCTTCGGGGACAGGAGGTGGCTGCCCTGCCTGGCAGGATGTGGCCATGGCACGGGGAGGGGATGGTGCCATACGCTGCGCAGGCGGGATGGTGTGTGTGTCAAGGAGAGTCAGTGTGCAGCACTGGAGCAGTCTGCAGTGAACATGGGTGCAGAATGGAGACATGGTGGGGAAGTTGGGGGTACCAGACCTGTTTCCACACCCTCTGGGCACCTGGTCCCTGCTATGGGGCCAGACAGGGCATAGGGTGCTAATGCCCAGTCCTAGCCCCATCCTGGACCAGAAGCCCAGCACAGGGTGCCATGCTTTCTGAGCTGGCATTGTCCACCCAGGAGCTGCCCTGGCAGGTCCCTGCCCCGGCAGGTCCCTGCCCCATGGAAGTATGAGGAGATGATGGGGACAGGGTCCCTCCCTGGTGCCCTCGCGTCTCCGCAGGCCGGGCCGATAACCTGGTGTTGATGTCTCTCTCTCTCTTGCTGCCCCTATGGAAGCGAAGTTTTCCGCTCCTGCAGGAAACAAAGCTACGGTAGGAAGACCCCTACTCAGTGCCAGCCCCAGAGCAAGCCCCGTGTCCCAGGCTGCCTCCCTGCCCCATCATCGCCATCATCCCTCTGCCTTGCCTCCCCATCCCCACACTGCTTCCACCAACAACATTCCCACAGCAAGCATCATCTCCCTTCTTCCCATCACCTAACGCTGCTCCTGCCCGCTTTGCCTGCCCTTGCCCTGCTGTATTTTCCCACCTTGTGTCCTTCCTTTCCCTGCTGGCAGCTCATCCCTGCAGGTCAGTTGTGCCTGCTGCCCCAGCACTACCTCCTCTGGGAGTTGCCTGGGCACTGCTCTGCTGCCGCTGGAGCTGGTGGGTCTGCAAGGGGCAATGCCAGCCTGGCCTTCTGTCCCTGTGTCCCCTCACCCCCTAATGTCCTGTCCCCGTCCCTTTCCCTCAGACTCGGAGACAGGCGAGGATGAGCCCAGTGACCCCCAGGTGACACAGCGCAGTGAGCTCCAGGATGAGACGGCCTTCAGCACCCCCACGGGTGAGCAGGGGGCACCTGGCTGGCACTGAGCCCTGGCACCAGCTGCGGTGCATAGCCCCTGACCAGGGCTCTGCTGTCCCAGCTCTGTGGGTCTCCAGGGATAGGGGAAGCTGTGACCAACCCCTGCAAAGGGGAGAAGGGCTGAGGCAGCAGGGTGCTGCTTGGGACACCCTAGTAAGCTCTGTGGTGGCTCAGTCCTCCCTGACCAGGGTTCTGGGCTCATCCCCATGGTCACCCTGTGTTAGCTCAGCTCTCTCCTTTCAGGTGGGTCTGACACCCTCGTGGACGCCTCCATGAACACAACTCCGACCTCTGTGCTGGCCCTGTCGCAGGCAGAGGAGCGCTCGAGCTGGTCGGGCAGCCAGCAGACGGTGCTAGAGAAGGAGACGGAAGCCAGCCTCTCCGCACGGGGACCCTACCTCCGCCCCGCTGCCTGGCCACAGCCGCAGGGAACCCCAAGGCAAGCAAACGCGCCGGCCCCGTGCAGCGCCGAGGTCCGGCACCTGGGCGTGGAGCCACTGGTGCGGGCATCACGGGCTAATCTGGTGGGCACGAGCTGGGGGTCGGAGGACAGCCTTTCGGTGGCCAGCGACCCCTACGGCAGCGCCTTCAGCCTGTACCGGGGACGGGCGCTCTCGCTCCACGTGTAAGTAGCACGGGGAAGCGGGCGGAGGGGACATCACGCTGGGGCCATCTCCTTCCATCTCCAGCCTCCTCAGCCATCTCCTCCCCTCTGCCTGGGCATTCTTTGCCTTCACCATGCCTGAATGAGGAATGGGGGCTCTGAGCAGTAGGCAGCCTGTTCCTGGTGAGGAGGTGGGACCAACCAGGGAGGGAGGGTAATGGCATGGGGCTTGCATGGGGGGCATATGACGTGGAGTGGAGTCCCTTTCTGCTGTGGCCAGGTTGGGGCTGGGGATACCTCCTGTGGTGCTGTGTGAGCTGCAGCATCCCACCCACAGGCTGTGCAGTTGGTGTCCCCCCATCCCGCTCAGCCCTGGACCCCCTGTGCAGTGCAGGATGAAGGGACCTAGGGAGGCATGGCAGCCTGGGACACCCACTAGTGCCTGCCACCCAAAGTCCCCACCGCACAGGGGTGGCAGGAGTGGCCAGTGACTTGCTGCTTCCCCATGACCTGCTGATGTGCTCAGAGCCCTTGTCCCCTCCCGCCACCTTCAGTCCCCATTCCTGCAGGCCTACTCCTTCAACCTCCATCCTGTCCCTTTTTTTTTTCGTTTGAGGCTGCTTGTTCCACCAGAATCTCATCACCACCTTATGATTTCTGCACTGTGATTGCCAAGCCTACCTGAGGGCAGGGGGTGGGGGGATGCAGCTGCAGCAGCATGTGCACAGAGAGGGCTTCTAGCCTCGGGGACCCCCTCCACGTTGCAGAAGAGCTGACCTGTGCCACACTGTCTCAGCACTCCAGGACACCCCAAAAAACTGGGGCACCCCCCCCAGCCCTTGGTCCTGAACAGCGGTTCTCTGTGTCTCGCCTTGCAGCAGCATCCCCCAGGGGGGCTACCGAAGAGATGACCCCCACAGCGGCTCTGTCTCTCCAAAGCCCGGTGCCGAGGCCCCAAGGTCCCCTGCTGCCCTGCCGCTGACCACCAAGCCACCTTTCATCCGCTCGCCATCTCCCCGCAGTGGTCTGTGCCTGCCATCATCCGTTGGTGCCACATCCCAGCCTCCTGCCCGTGGCCCTGGCGTCCCTTCCTCCACACCCATCACCCCCCGTAAGAAGTCCTTGGTGCCGGCCGAGTACCAGGACACTGTCCCTGAGGAATACGAAGAGAAGATCAAGAAGCCCAAGTCCTCGGCGTACTCACAGGGCAGCACGCAAGAGTCCCGTCCCCAGACACCCATGAGTGACACCTCTGGACGCATCTCCATTAGGGCATCCCCCAAGCTGGTGCGCGCCGGCTCCAAGATCTTCGAGAGGTTGCAGTACTTTGAGGAGCGGCAGAGGAGCCTGGAGCGGTCGGACAGCCCCTGCCCCATGCCCTTGCGCAAGACACGTTCCTTCGACCAGCCAGGCACCAGCTCGCGCCGTCCCAGCACGCTGGGTGGCTCACGGGAGGACATGCGGGAAGGCGGCCACTGGGAGCCGGGCAGCACGGCGGCATGCCGGCGTTTGGCCTTCCGGCAGAAAGCCGCATCCTTTGACGAGCGCGGCAAGTTCGCCAGCCGCGTCTATGCCATTGAGCACAAGTTTGCGGAGGAGCTGACCCGCATCAAGCGGACGGTCTCCAAGCAGCAGCTGCGGCGCTCCCAGGAGCTGTGCAAAGCCGGGCTGCCCCCGGCACCCTCACCCCCAGCGACCAGTGAGCCTGCTGCCCCCCGCGCACCCCGCACCCCCTCCTCACAGGGCGCCGGTGGGCGCAAGGCACTGCCAACAAAGACCTCACCATCGGAGAGCACACACATCATCCAACACCTGGCACTTTCCAGTGTGGCACTGGTGGGACCTGATGGGGATCCAGAGCCGGCAGGGCAGCGTGGGAGGAAAGGCCCAGCACGGGGCGGTGCAGTGACCGGTCAGCCTGCTGAGGTGGAGGATGCAGGCACCAGGAAGGGTCTGCAGCAAGAAGGCACTGGGGAAGTGAAGAAGAAGGAGCAGTGGCTGTTAGCACAAGCCACCCCGCGGGGACGGGCGCCGCTGTCACAGGCGGGTCCCGCTGAAGGCAGCCCGTGCCTGGATGGGAGCCCCGCTGGTGGAGCCCGTGCCCCTGGGGCAGTGAGTGAAGCCCTGGCTGCCCGGCTGGCTGTGCCCCATGGACTGTACCGGCGGCCAGAGGCACCCATGGAGGTGCGGTTCCTGCCCTGGGCAAAGCCAGGGATGGAACAGGAGGCTCGCCTGGAGAGGAGCTGGGCAGGGCAGCACAGCACGAGCAGGGAGGTGGAGAGAAGGCAGACGAAAGTGTCGGAGAAGAAAGAAAGTGGCTGGATGGCTCAAGAAGGCAGGAGCACACGGAGCAAGGGGAAGGGGCGCCGAGCCCGGCCCACATCTCCGGAGCTAGGTAGGGGCATGGCTTTAAGCCCTCCTTTGTGCACAGAGCTGGCCTGGTCAGCCCCTGAGCAGGGTGGCAGGCCTTCAGCCTGCCCCGGGGAGGCATAGGGAGACCAGGCTGTGCCAGAGAGCACAGTGGCGGGGCAGGAGGCATGGCTCTGGAGGCTGGGGATGTTGGCATCAAACAGCGCCATAAGACAGACCACGCTGGGTACCAGTTTCCTGGGCCTTGAAGTCATGATGCTTCCTGATGTCTCTGTCCCTCCTGTCTGACATAGGAAGCATGTAGGGTGCTGACCTCTGGCACCCAGCCCTAGGCTCGTCTGGCCACCTCAGGGCACAGGGCACCCATTGTAGCTTGTGCTGGCTGGACTGTGCTTGCTACTTCAGGCAGGCGTGCAGCCTAAGGGTCCCCAGGGGATGCTGTGGTGGCTTGGCTGAGGGAGAGGAGCTCTGCCCACCCCAGCACACAGGGGTGAGACCAGACTGCACGCGGGCTGGGAGCTCATTCCAGGCTCTGCTCCGGCTGGAGCAGTGCCAGGCCCACGTGCATGAGGCTCCTGGCACAGTCCCAGGACCTTTGCCCATGTGCTGGGGCCATGGAAGGGGAGGGAGCTGAGAGGCTGGTGCTGATACGGTGGGGCAGAACAGCCAGCACCCTGAGGAGGGTTAGGGGGAGCTCGGAGTGAGGGCTGCGGTGGGCTGCACAACTCTTCTCCTTCCACACCCTACTGTCGCTTCATACCTTATTCTATATGGGCCTGTAAAAGCAGGCTGTACGGTCCCTGCCCTGTGGTCCCCTGCTGTGTCCAGCTGCAGGCGTTGTGCCATGGTGGCCCCTGATGTGGCACTTTCCTCCACTGCATGGCCAGGGACTTGCTAATGCCCCAGTGAAGGTGTGGGGCACATGGTGACAGCAATGGGCAGAAGGTTGTGAGGCCCCCGCTCTGCCTGCATGCTGCCCGTGGCAGCACAGGACCACTCACTCCATCCCGCTGACAGCTGTGGGGCCTGTTTCTCCCTGTCCAGAGTCCTCCGATGACTCCTATGTTTCAGCGGGTGAAGACCCCCTGGAAGCCCCCATCTTTGAGATCCCCATCCAGGACATGGCGGTGACCGTGGGGGCAGAGGTGCTACTCAAGTGCATTGTTACTGCCAACCCCCAGCCAGAAGGTGAGTAACTGCAGCGCTGGGGATTTTGGAGGTCTGAGCGTAGTGGAGGGGCTCGCTGCATGTCCACATCCCACCCTCTGAGCCATCCCTTGGGGCCACCTGAGCTGTGTGAGGTGAGACATGCAGTCCTGAGCTGGGTGTTACAGGGCTGGGATGTGCCCGGCCAGGGAGCATCATTTTTGCCCTGTCTTCCCCTAGGCGGGAGTGAAGTGCTCGGGCACTGCCTGCCAGGGCAGGGTGTGGGCAGGGTGCCTATGCTTCCTCTGTGCTGTGCTGGGCCATTGGGAGAGCAGGAGCAGGGCTGCTGAGCACTGCATGGGCAGGATGGGTGATGCTCTGAGCTGCGTTGGGCCAGCTCAGGTGGTTTCCCGGAGGCAGAGCCCACATGCCCGGCTCAGGGCTAATGGGCTTCGGGCATGGTGTAGCCAGGATGTAGGCTGGGCAGCCAGAACCAGTACCATCCGACAGAGCTAGGCAGAAGCGAAGCTGCTTTGCTTCCCTCCTCCAGCCTCCACTGGAGGGCAGGAGGACGCCAGGAATCAGACTGGGGCCAGCCCCGCTCTCTGTCAGGGGCCGTGGGAACCCGGGGCCGCTTCCCAAGGCAAAGGGGTGCCCCCGTGCCCGCGAGTGACCCTCTCCTCTGCCGGCAGTGTCCTGGAGGAAGGACGGGGTCCCGCTGCGGAGCACCACGACGCGACCCATCAAGGCAGAGGGTGAGCGCCATACCCTGCTCGTCCGGAGCGCCCGGGTAGCCGACGCTGGCCTCTACACCGTCACCGCGTCAAACGAGGTTGGAGCGACCTGCTGCAGTGCCATCCTCAGCGTGCGGCCAGGTGAGTGCCGGTACCGGGAGGGCGGCCGGTGGCGGGAGGGCCGGTGGCGGGAGGGCCGGCAGCGCTGCAGGCTGGCTGCCAGCACGGCCGCTGCTGTCACTGGGAAGAAACCGGCTTCCTTACCCTACAAGGCTCTGTCTGAACCAAAGCAGCTGACGTGCTTCGGGCAAGCACAGAGAGATCCTGCCGGGGCGGGGGGAGAATGGGTCAGGCTATGAGCATCCCCCTGAGTAGTCCGGGCTCCCACACATCTGTGCCGTGCCCCGCTAGCCATGGGGGTAACCCCAGCCTGCTCACCAATCTGTGCACTGGGAGTACCCCTGCCTCCAACCTGCTACCTTGGGGATACCACTGTCCCACAAGCTGTGAGCTGTGGGAATACCCTGCCTGCCCACCAAGCCGCTAGCCGGGGGGTAGCCTGCCTGCCCTCCACCCCTCTGCCGTTGGAATACGCAGCCCACCTCACCCCCAAGGTGCTCCCATCCCCACAGTGTCGCTGGGGAGCGTGCTGAGGCTCAGAGCTGCCCTGGAAGGGGGAAGCACCCAAAATCCCACAGTCTCTGTAGTGCAGCGGGGCTGCATACCCAGAGTCAACAGCTGCCGGGAACGGGACAGCGCGGGGGGCCGGGCAGGGCCCCCCAGCCCCTGTCCCTCGGTGGGCCCTCCCCCGGGCCGCTGGCCCAGCCCCGGGGGCCGGGCGGCGCTGGGGCGGGCTCAGTAAGCCAGCAGCGCTGGAGGCGCGTCTGGCACCGCGGCACCGGCCCCGGCCCCAGCGGTGGCAGCGGCGGCTCGGCGGTGCGGCCCGGCCCGGCTCGGGGCGGGGCCGGCGGTGAGTGGGGTGGGTAGGGGCTGGCGGGCACTGACGGGGAGCTGGGATGGTGCCCCACAGCTCTCGGGACTGGGGCTGTCCGCGGGGGCCTGGCGAGCCACAGCCCTCGCCCTGCACCGGGCAACTAGCCCGCCTAGGGCAGGGCGGGGGGTGAGTGCGCTCGGTAGCCGGGCAGGCGCGGGGCCGGCACCCCTAACGCGGCGGCCGCTCTCTGCCAGCAACCGCGCCGCTCCCTGCTCCCCTTTTCGCACGCCCATCGTTGACGCGGGTGGGCTTCCCACGCCGGCGGGCCCGGGCTTCGCACAGCGGCATGCGGCCGGCGGGCTGCTGGGGCAGCGCAGCTGCCAATGTCACCTTCAGCCCTCGCCGGTCGGAGCAGGGGCAGCCATCCCGGGAATGCGGGCGGCTTAAGGATGGAGCGCGGGCTGCTGCGTAAGAGCCACTTGAGCCCTGCTGTCGCCTTGCGGGATATCGCGTCCCCTTATCGTCCCGTGGAGTGCTGCTCATGCTCACCCCCTCCCCCTGCCTTCACCCCTTCGTTGCCGGCTGCTGCTGATGTGCCGTGGGATGGGGCTCCCCGGGCAGCCCTAGGGTGCAGGGTGGTGGGGAGGGGTGCCCTGACCTGCCTGCCCGGCTCTGGCTGCTGACAGCTCCTTATCCAGGCTCTTCTGTTCTAGCCCCCGCCGTGGAGCGGCATGGGAACTTGCCTCCCCCCCTCGGCCAGGCCAGCCCCATCACTTCGGACGAGGAGTACCTGAGCCCCCTGGAAGAGTTCCCTGAGTCCAGCACCCCCCAGCACCGACCAGCCATGAAGCTGCAGCCTAGAGCAGAGCATGGGGCTGCCCATGGCTCCCCACAGAGCACTTTCAAAGCTGCACCCACCTTTGAGGTGAGCTGACAACTGCCTGGGATCTGGCAGAGAGGGAGCAGTGCCCTGTGACCACAGCCTGTGGTCCACAGTGCCAGGCGCTGCTGGGTCAGGCCTTCCTGCCCCCTGATGTGGAGGGCTTCTGGCACTTGGGCAGCCTTCAATCCTACTAGCTCCCCTAGTACTCCAGGGCTGCTGTTGTGACATGGGACACATAGCTCTGGGTGCAGCGGTGGGGATGCATGGCCCTGGGTGTAGGCGGATGCTCGCTGTTTTCTGACCCCTGCTTCCCCAGGTGTCCCTGTCGGACCAGTCAGTGCTGGAGGGGCAGGATGTCAGCATGAGTGTCCGTGTCCATGGGGAGCCCAAGCCCATCATTTACTGGTGAGTCCTGCTGCTCGCTGGGTCACGGGCAGGGAAGGAGGGGATGGGCACAGTGACCTCCCCATTTGGGGATGACCAGCTCAGACCACTGATCCTGAGCAGTGTTAGGGGTTGAGGAGAAGGGTCTTTTGGGAACAGACAGGCTGGGTGTGCAAGGCCAGGTGTGACTGTGCCATTCTGCCCGTGTCCGAGCAGGCTGAGGAACCGGCAGCCAGTGAAGTACGGCCGCCGGCACCATGTGGAGGAGGCGGAGGGGGTGCGGGGCCTCTTCACACTGCACATCCTGGCAGCAGAGCACAGTGACACCGGCTTCTACACCTGCAAGGCCGTCAACGAGTATGGCACCAAGCAGTGTGAGGCTAAGCTGGAAGTCAGAGGTAAAGCTCCCCAGGAATGTCCCTCCAGCCTGATGGGCCAGCTGGATCCAGTGCCCTGCATGAGCTGTTTGGGGAAGGGGCCACTGTAGACCCCTCCTTGGCAGTACTGGAAGAAGGGGATGAGCCAGCCTGCCCTTCCCTGCTTCAGCACAGGCGGGTGTAAAGGGGAGCAGGGAAGTGGAGCTGTGTGCCTGGGGGCTGCCTGCAGAGGCTGGCCCTGCAGCAGAAGGCAGATGTGCAACCCCATGGCCCTGGGTCCCACCACCCAGCTGTGCCAGAGCCTCCGCTGGCCTGACCCAGAGCCCACTGCTCCCTGGAGCCCGGCTTCATCCCACGGCCCCCCCCCCATACCCACTGCTGGGGCTGGGTGCTTCTCCTGGTTGCACAGGAAGGACTTTCCCCTTGGTGGCCCTGAAGGGGACATGTCCCCCTACCCTGCTGTGCTGATAGCTCCCTCCCTGCCCCAGGCAGCCTGCAAGCTGCGTGTGAGGCACAGGGCAGCTTGGAGACATCCCCCCATGCCTGTTTCCAGCAATAGCCCCATATATGTGGGACTGTGCTGTCCATCCCCTTTCCCTTGCCGTTCCTTCCCCAGCCCCCAGCCTTGCTGTGGTCCTATTAGGACCCCAATATGTACGTGCAAATGGGGCAGGGGAGATGGATTTGGGTCTGATAGCCAGGCTCTACCTGACATCTCCTGCAGTCAGGGAAGGAATCTGCAGGGATGAGTGATGCTACTACCTCCCTCCTCTTGCCCTTTGCTGTGTGTACCCTGCCCCCCCCCAGCGTTCCCTGCTGACGGCTGCTTGAGCCCATCCTGCCCTGGCCTTGGCTGCACTGCTTGTACCCTGCCAGGACGCCGCTGCCAGCCCTCGGCAAAGCGCGGCGGCACGGGGGTGGGAGCGGGAGCCAGCCCCCTGCCCCACGGCCGGCGGGAGCGGGGCTGCAGGGGCCATGACCCAGGCCCCGGCCTCTTTGCGGGTGGCTCCGTGCCTTGGTGCGCGCTCGCACCCCTCGTGTCGGCGCGGGCATGTGCTTGTGTGCCGGCCCCGTCGCTGCTGCACTAACCCTTCCGCTTGCTGACTGCGGTTTTTGTCTGTACGCAGGGGGAGTACGATAAGGGGGTGCATCTCTCAGAGCCGCGGCCGCGGGGCTCTTAGTTGGACACCTTTTAGGCAGTGGACCTCACCTTGTGTTATTACCTTCTGCTCCATCCTCCGCCTCATCCTGGACGCACCGCGGGGACGCGCGGGCCGTCAACTGCGGGCAGGGGCTCACCGGATGGCCGGGGCAGGCGTAACCGAGGCGGGGTGGGGGGAGCGCCAGGCACGTCCCCAGCCGGGCCAGGGCGGCCGTGCGATGCTGTCTTGTCTCTTGCTCCGTCCGTTTGTCCCTGTCTGCGTGTCCTGCTGCTCCTCTCCTTGCTGCCCAGGGAAGGGGAGCTGGGAGCTGAGCCCTCGCGGCTGTAGGGAAGGGTTTGCGGCAGCTCAGTGGCAGCTCTGCAATGGTCACCTTGGAGTGTGGGGACAGGAGACCCCAGGGACCCTCGCGGGGGAGCACCCTGCCCCAACCGCAGTGGGGAGGGAGAATACCGGCCCTTTCGGCTTCGTGGCGGCCACCCAGGCACCGGCCCGGCCACCGTGAGACATCCCTCGCAGCCGCAGGGCTCGAGGTCCATGCGGAGCAGCCCCGGGCTCCGGGGCTTGGTGGGGGGCGGGCTGCGAGGCCGTGACCCTTTTTTTTTTTGTAGCTCTAATAAACTCTGTTTGGTAAAGCGCTGTGTGGTGTGTTCCTGGCACGGACACCTCCCTAGCCCCGGTCCCCTCCCCAGCTCAGCTCTGCTTTACACATCTCCCCCCCTCTCCCAACCTTCCCAGCTGCACTCCCTGCCCACTGCACCGGGCCCCCTCCCCGCATGTCCCCCTTGCCCTGCATGTTGTCCCCCTCCATCCCCGCCACCTCTCATGGTTGCTTTTCAGTTGCTGAGACGCGTCTCTCTTTCTTTCTCTCTCTCCCCCTTCCCTGGGCAGCTCGCCCTGAGTGCCAGTCCCTGGCCATCGTGGTTCCCCTGCAGGACTTGGTGGTCGGGGCGGGGGAGCTGGCACTCTTTGAGTGCATGGTGGCTGGCCCGCCAGACATGGACGTGGACTGGCTGTCGCGGGGCCGGCTGCTCCAGCCCGCCCTGCTCAAATGCAAGATGCATTTTGACGGGCGCAAGTGCAAGCTGCTGCTCACCTCTGTGCACGAGGACGACAGCGGAATCTACACCTGCAAGCTCAGCACTGCCAAAGGTAAGCAGAGGTCACGCAGCTCCCCAGGGGTTGTTGCTCGGGGCTTGGCCTTAAGGGGGTGCTGGAGGTGGGCAGTCACCCCTACTCCTGGGTTCGGGGCTCTGCTCCCCTTGGGATGTAGCTGTGAGTGCTGGAGGTGGGGGCCAAGGGGGACAGGAATTGCTGCCCTAGGAGCTGGGGAGCTTTCACTTCTGGAAAACCAGGTCTGTATCAGTCCTTCTGCTGCAGCACCCTGAGTCCTGCCCCCCTAGCTCCTCTGCCAGCATGCATGCAGCTCCCAGAAACATGGGGAGATGAGTTTGCACTATGGCTGCAGTGGCTGGATGGAGCTCTAGAGCCCAGCTGTCTCTCTCCCCTGGCTCCAGAGCCTCCAGGCACACAGCTCCGGTACCAGCCTGTCTTTGCTGGCCTGGGAAGTGGCAGGTGCAATGGGTTCAGGGCTGCCCACCCTTTCACACCAAGCCATCATTGGTGGCAGCTGAGGAAGAGCAGCAGGACCTGGCCCCTGGCTCCAAGACCCCCTGTGCCTATGCATGCTGCCCACAGCATCTGTCCCCTGCAGTGGGACAGGGACAAGGGCTCATTTCCCATTCCTCAGCTGGCCTGGGCAGCCTCTCAGCAGTGACCCAGGCTGCAGTGGGTGCATTCTCAGCACCCTGCAGCTGGTGCCAGTGCATTCCTCCATGGAGAAGGCTGTATGCCTGCAGGGATTTGAGGGCAGCAGCCGTTTTGGGTGGAGGGAGGTGAGGCTGTGCTTGAGCATGGTGTCACCCCTTCCCTGGGTGGGCAACAACACCATGATTGCAAAGCAGTCCCTGCTGCAAACCCCCTCACCTGGAGCATCCAGTCTGCGCCCATCCCCACATTGCCCCTGGGTGCTGCATGTGCTGGCACTGCCTGCTTCAGCATCACCCTGCTGTCCCCACTGGGCTAGGCCAGCTCTGACCTCCTGCCTTATGGGGAGCACAGGGCATCCTCCCACTCCACCTTTCTGCTGGCATCTGTACTGCTGTGTAGGTGGGAAAGAGGCAGCCTGCTGCCAGCAGAGCCCCAGCCCTGCACATGGGGACTTTGCAAACACTTGTACCCC
>JAVHNF010067615.1:0-16218 GCA_034783455.1 Micropsitta finschii | reverse complement strand
CACAGCAGTCATCTTCCTTTTGGTGGACCAGAACATTCATATCGTTACTTAGAAGACAATTTTAGCTATCCTTAGTATAAAGAAAATAGTACAGCTGCAACCCCAAATACCTGTGGTTTCTAGGATGCTTAGAGAATGTAGCCAGCTGTGGGCAAACACTATATTTCTTCCCAAAAGTAAGTGTACTTGTCATAAGTATGGAAATATATATCTGTATGCATATATGTGTGTGTGTATGTATGCAAATATATATATTATCTTAAAAAATACAGAAAGGTCCCCCCTTCCTCTTTTAGCAGGACAAAGATTGTGTAAACTGCTCCCTGTGCCATCAATTGCGGCTGGAGGACAGGAATGCAGCCGACAGCAGTTGCTATTCTTTTGATACAGGAGACACATGCCTCACATTCCCAGGGCAGCTGACACCACAATTAGTCCTTGTATGGCTGAAAGGGAGTGGGGAAAGAAGGAGTTCTTCTGGAGGACGTTTGGTTTCCATGGATAAGCCTAGCTTCTTCTACAGCAGTACTTTCATGAAGCCTTTATAATCTACTCTACTGAAAGCCAAAATAATAAGTATGAATGGAATTAAAACTGTCTGAGAGAGGGACACTTAATGAGTCTCAACCTTACTTTGCGAAACTTCGTGCCAGTGAAACTGGGTAGAGTAAAACCAACTTTTCTCAGAGCCCAGTTTTCTAGCACATAAATGAAACCTACTGGAAACTTTTGCCTAGCAAGCTTTTTTGGCTTTCATTTTTACACTTTCCTTGTCTGAAAATGATTTCTGACCACGGAGAGTGCAGAAGGCTTCAACGTTTACTAAATGGTTGATTTGGCTTAAAAGCACACATGGCAGCAGAATTTGTCTGCAGAAACAATAGATGTTGATTACTAATAGAACCCAACATGTACTGTACTCTTTAACATAAAATCATTCTAGTGGCCACAGAAATTCCACCTCCAATATCCCAAAACAATTCAAGGTTCTGTCTGTTCTTCAATAACAAGACGTTAAAATTATGCCCCTAACAAAAGTGCTCTTTAGACTTTAAATAGGGATATGAATATATGTATTTATAGGCAGATCACAAACTAGTTCAAAAGTTCTATGTTAAAGACAGAGATGCATGAAAATTAATGTGAGGGGTTTTAAGCAGCTAAAAGTTGCGTGTTAGCACACCTTTGGGTATTTCTACTGTGTCATGATGAATGCACAGTTTGTGCCCAGAGGTCAGCACCTTTTCCATTCACCACAGTTGAAACAGCCACTGATGAAGAGCAGCCAAGACTCCTGTTTCCCCTGCAGGCTACATAATTTGTGCCCTTCTCAGAAGCCAAAAGGGAAGGCAGTGCAATCTATCAGTTCGCCTCCAGCTAAGAGCTCAAGACGTGTAGGGGTTTAATGATTTGTGTGCATTATGGAACAGCGTCACCATTGATATGTTTTAAATAAAAGTCATGTTCTGTTTCCCTGACTTAACTCATAATTTGATTATCCAAATCCAGATTTCCCAGGGGCTCTTGTGAGACATTCCAAACAAACACTTCACTCCTTTTCCTCTTACGCCTGCATTTTTCATGCTATCCTATCCAAGACTGACATTTGCTCTGAGAACAACCAGAAAGTACCTTTCTGTCTGAGCAATGAAAAAGTTTCTGCAGAATCCTTACCTTTGCATTGCAAACACAGACGCTGTTATGCTGTGAATAATCACATGCAGCTCTTAAATAATTCGATCCTCTTTTTTTACATTTCATGGTTTTAGGGCTGGAGGACAAACCGGGACAAAACTATCATTTATTTCCCCTTCTACTCATTTGTACCATTCCTACTGACTACAAGAAAGAACCGAGTGTGAAAAATCACATGCAGGTTATATTACTTCTCATTCAAACTGTTACATGGAACAGAATTGAAATCTTCTAGGCTTTCCTTAAGAGCTTTTGTTTACACTCAAACACAGAAAGGCACATGATAAACTAGATTTTGCATTCCATTCTCTTTTCCCTCTCCCTTCAATATTAATATATAAACAGATGTTTATATGAAGTTACTGTAATCAAATCGATAGAGCTGCAGGTTACACATGAGCAATTTGCCATCAGACCACAGCTGCGCCTCCCTGGAAGCACACTCCATTATTAACCAGTTTCTTCCAGGGGAGCATTTTCCACCAAGACTTCCTTCTACCTGAGCACCTTAAGGTACTTCAGAGGCATGAAGCCAGTCTGTGCTCTGCTCCTCCTGGTTTTAAACTTGCTTTTTCCTTGAAAGAAGGTTGAAAGAGTGAACTGAAGAGGATGTAAAAGAGCACAACTGACCTGCCCAAGCCAGCTTTCGCAGCACCCTACTCCAGCAGCAGCTGAGAATGTGCTGCCCAGAGTGAACAGCGGAAGGGCTGTGAGTTTTACCTGGGGAAAGAAGGCACATTGGGTGAGGAAGAAGCGAGACCTGCCCAAAGGCACTGGGGCCAAGCGAAGCCCGCATTTCCTCGGAGACATCTCACTAGAGGGAGCACACACACCACTGCCTCCCCTTTGCTACAGCCTCAATCCACTGAAGGAGACCGGCTCGAGATTCTCCAGTCTCCTCCACTGCAGAAAGCGAAATGAAAATAATAAATCCTGATGAACAGACATAAAAATCACCATTGCAATTTTCTGGGGAGGGTTTTCCTTTAAGGAAATGCCGGTTTAGCAGTGAGGCAGATTGTTCTGATGGGGAAAATACAAGACTAATAAAAAGATGAGCTTGCTAATGAATAAATCCCATCTCCCTCTTCAGAAACACAATGGTAGTTTTTCCAGCCCTTCCCGTTTTCAACGGTTGCACTGGGATAATAAAATAATCTTGTTACCATATGGTCTGAGCAAAGAAGAGGAACCGGGGAATCTTGACAGAGTGTGAAATGAAGACTTGGTTTTTTTCTCCCACTTTTCATCATCAGTTTATTTTCCTGATCCTGTGTTGCCGATAGATTCTGGTATAAACAGTTACATAGCCAACTCATTAAATGCCATCGCTAGGGTCTGTTGGGCAGCAGCAGCAAATCTGGAAATGACTGCTGCAAGCTCAGACTAAAGCCATGAAAAGAGGAGGCTGCGCTATGAAACAATTACTCTCTGCTTCACTGGTACCCACCTGTCCAAAGCAGACCAGTGATGCATCTCCATGCAAATTTTTCAGAGATGCATGCCAATGTGTGAATGATTTGTTTAAAAAAAAAAAGACCTTGTGCATTTGCCTTACTTTATCAACTAGGATCTTTGCACAATTAGCACAAAAATCGCCCAAGCCTGGTGCTGATGGCAGTGGTGGTGTAAAATGACCCTTTGAGGGAGAAGATGCACCCCAGCTCTTCCAGTCGGCAGATTTGCACATCCGCCCTCTTCATTTCCTCTGTCCAGCTGTAGATGTTCCTGGTACTGCCTTTGGTTTGCCTGCTGATTGTCTGCACCTGAAGCAACTGTTGCATGCCCCAGAGTGCTCCTGGCTTCTTTCCTACATCCTTTCCTTACGTATTATTCATTCTGGGGGGAGTTGTTCTGGTTTTGTTCTCTCCCCCACCCCTTGCTTTTGCTTTTCACTTAGCTATGCAAAAAGAATGCACACGTCCTTCTGCACCCATCTATAATTCCCTGGTGAAATTACCCTTCATTCTCACAGTACTCTGCATTCTTCACAGGCCGTTTGCATTTGCTGCCTGTTTCACTTGCACAGTTCATCAGGCACTGCTGCATGAAGGAATTTCTCTTCTAATCCTTACGTGGTGTGTATCCCACTCCTAATTCAAATCAATCAGATGACAGGTCTCCTCCGGAGGAAGGCCAAGTCACGGTTAGTCATTCTTGCAAGCACATACGAAGGTTTGATGATCATTTCAGAAATGTCACGAGGGTTAATAGCAATGAGCTCTATTTATGTAGGCATGCAAAAAAACCATCACACTTAGTGAGTGCATGGGGGTTGCGAAAGGAAGAGAGAGAGGAAGAAAAGCCTTTGCAAAGGTCTAAACCAAAGCCTTTAGTCCTGAAGAGTCACAGAGAAATATCAAGGCATCCCCCACAGCCTGCAGATCCCAGTAACTTGGCAGGATAAACCCAATGTTACCAAAGAGACAACCTTCAAAGACATGCTAACTGTAGCCCTCCCTAGCAGAGCGCACTACGCCAGCCCTGTCAGATTGCTGTAGGTCATGAGCGGAACATATTGAGGGTTCATGTCTCTGATGAAGGGAGTCAGTTGCTTTCTCTGCATCTGGATGAAAATGATCTTGCCACCGCTGCCATGACATCCTTGCTTGGTGGTGGTAAGTGGGAATCTTTCCCCACTGATGCCCAGCAGTTCTAGCAGGCTCATGCAACATTCTTTTCCAAATAGATAAAGATAACCCATTTATAAACCAAACCCCAGTCAGTATAAAAAGGACAAGGTTGTTCAGGAGTGATGATAGCTTTCTCTATGTGCATTTTCTCACTCTTTCTTTCAGTGGTTCCCTGACATTTTCAAATTGTCTTTAGTGCCAAACCTTCATTCCAAATAGATCAATCCAAACTTGAGAGTGATGCAAGAATCAATATGGCTTGGGAAGAATTAAACCCATTTCTCTCTTGAGTTTCTTAAAGGCTCTTAAAGTGCCAAATATTTTTCCCATTAACTGTACTGTAGGCAACCTACTAAATAGCTCCAAGATGCTTCTTAATTTTTTAAAGTATTGCTCTGAATTAGTGAAAGATTAATCTTTGAAGAGTATTGGCTGCTAAGGAAACCTGACAAACCATCTACCCAGACACAACACGGGAATCTGTGAGGCATCTTCATCTGAGGAATTCTTGATATCCCACTTCTAGCACTGTGTACTCCAAGAGCTGACAAAAGAGAGGCCTTTCTGTCGCAAAGACCTTACTTTTACCATCACAGCAGGGGAAATAAAACCACCTTCTAAATCATGACAAAAGCAAATCATTAAACAATGACACAGAATTGCTCAAGCTTTGCCTGAAATTCTTTGCCTGCTGCTTTGGCACCCGCACTGCTCTTGTCAGTTCTGATAACTGCAGAAATATTTGTGTCAAGCACATCAGCTACTGAGTTGGCAGCATTGTTTGCTGAGACTCTTTTCTGGTGATTCCCCTTTGAAAGCATGACAGTTTACTGCAAGCCAAGAAGAAAGCATGTGAGACATCAGTATGATTTTGGATTGGAGAAAAATTGGATAAGAAAGCCTAAGATGACACAACAGAATTCAGTCTTCCTGAAAAGATGGACTGAACACTCATGTGGTAGTACTTAGAGACTACATCTGAGGAAAGAGAATACAGCAGGAAAACCCTTTGTCTTTTAGAATGAACTTGTGAATCAAAGCTAACTGAGAAATTGAACATTAGAATCCAAAGAAATAAGTGGAGATTTTCATTAAAAAAGTAACCAGTAATCAGCCATAACCACAACCTCAAATGGGAAATGGAAGCTTTTCCTTCACCATGCACAACTCATTTCCCAGCAATGAAATAATGTTATACTCTTTGTTAGGTTTTTCCAGGCACAGCATCAAGCACATCCAGCCTCATCTCTGCAGGCTGTTACAGAGTTCTCCATTGCTGTAATAAGAGGTACCCTACTGAGCAGCTTCCACTGCATCAAACATTTGCACCAAGTCCATGGTCAATGGTGAAACTGTACAAACCCTTTGAAAAGCAAGGAGTCACATAGTCACAACGCATTCCTTGTTTCCTCTCCTCATCTGAAGATGCCATTACAGCACGTGAGGTATTTGATAAACCATTAATAAACACCATAAGCATCACTTTGACTGAGAGCAAAGTTTGCTCATGTTGGAAGGGAAATGAGAGGAGAAATACCTTTGGAAGTTATGCTCCCAGTCCATTAGTAAAAGGTCTGGAAAATCAACCAAAAAGAGCAAAATTGGGCCACTGAAATGCCTTTAATTACAGCTCTCAGAATTGGAGTTACTGCTATAATAAGCAGAAGCTTGATACGGATTGCTTGAAAGAAATAAAGGCCCTATTAAAATTTAATTTATAATAGCAGGTTTTATTCTGTTAAGGATTTTTTTTTCAGATTGATCTTATGCAGTGATGTTTTCAGTAAAGGAATGGCTCTTCCTGGGGTTAATAATGCTCTGATAGGTGTAGAGAAGGTACCACTTGGCTAAATCTGGATATAGGCAGCTGTATATTCCTGTCTATCTCAGTGTCTTCTTTTGCATTCAAGATGGTTGGTCTGGTAGTGTTTGGCCTGGCTTTGCACAGTGTATAATGCTTGGCTACGTGCTTAACTAAATTCAGAATAAACTAGCACATTGAAGTCACTTCCATAAAATGCCCCCCTTTGTCAGAGAGAGACACTGCTATCACACCTGTCCAACCTAAGGAATTTCCAGTCTCACCCTAGAGTTTCTGCCCCTCTGATGGAGTTTGTTTTGCTGAAAGACACAACATTAAATTGAAAGAAGCAGAAAGAAAAATCCCTTACCTCAGAACGGGGTTTGGGGCTAACTAAATGAGGGGGGAAATAGAGCCGGTCAGGATGTTTGTGATACATAGACTTCATCAAAGAGAAACTTTCATAGTAAAGGGACCATCTTTCCAATGCCTGTGCATTTTTGTTTACTTAAAAGTATATATCCCCAATTTTCCAGTCCTAAAGTAAAAACTTAAGTTTTCAGTTAAGACATTGACAGTAACCATAAGTGGTGGAAATTATAATCATAGAATAGTTAGGGTTGGAAAGGACCTTACGAGCATTGAAGTTCACTAAAATACAACTATGTGTCGATCAAGCATATCCTTTTCTCCCTTCAAAATACATGCAAACACACAGTCTGGTTAAGAGTAAGTTCAATGTCCTAAAGTTTGTCTTCATCTCTGGTCAAATATCCACTCTAAGAGTCTCTGCACCTGCCTGTGTTTCTTTAATAGTATAGATTAGCCTTTGTTCTGAAGAAGAGTGCTGTAAGGCTAAAGATAATTCAGCTTCAGTGTTATAACTGGGAATCTCCCCACCTGCGTCAGCCATGCACAAGGAATACCTGCCGGTTAAATATTGGCTTGAACCACTTATCACGATCAGCATTTGAAACACTAGATATGGTTTAGAACTACAGGGAAGACAGAAAAACACTGCTCAAAGTGCAAACACAGCTCATCAAATCCAATTATGTGTTTAATAGAACACCTGTTCACTAAATGAAGCTCTTGAGAATATGACAAACAGAGGGATCTAAAAAAAAAAAGGAGAAAAATCTAAAAGAATAATTGAGCAGAAGGTAAAAAACCATAACTGGCACAATGTTAGTCAGAAACGGTGAATTTTACCTGCTTGAAAATTCAGTTTGGTAACTTTTTTGTCCAAAATTAAACTTTTCTAGATCCCGGACCAGCAAACGTAAGACATCTTAATCATTTATCTGACTCTAAACTGCCAGGTTTTAGTAGGAGACTGCAGAATTTAGTTGTAAATGGTACTGAAAACCCAACATTTTTAGGCAAATAGTGTTTAAAGTCCTCTACCAGAACACACGAAAGCTTTAGGACTCTTTTCCCATAGCCATCAGTAGAGTGTTATGTACTGAAAAACCAGGAGCACCTAAGCTAATCTGAATGTGCAAAACGATTACATCTACAATTCTGGCCTACACCAATCCAACAATTCAGCTGCACAAGCACCTGTGCTGAATCCAGTAGCAATCAACAGAACAGCTTGCAAGATGTTTTACATAGACCTCTTTAAACTGCCTTCGACATCTGGACACGGCACTTACAGCGGTGTGTTTTCAATGCAATACTTGGTCGCAGATCTTTGTGAATCTGGCAGACTGCTGGGGTTTTGTGTACATTAATTTCCCCTCTGTGTAATGGTACCAAGTCTGCAAGTTAAAGGATGAAGCATCCAGTGCTTCAGCAGGAAGCTGAATTCAGATTTCCTACTCCAGCAGGAAAGATGGTGCCAGAAGAACAAAGAGCAAGCAAATCTGAAAGCACTCAAAAGAGCTAGCTCTTACAGCTCAGGCAAGGCAGGGAGCCATCAGCCATGCACCACGTTGTCTAATTTGTGCTTTTCTTAGGCTCAGGGAATGAATTTTGTGGCTGAGAGGTGCCCATTCACACAGTTTAGGCTTCTCAGCCACAAACGCCACTCCTGGGGCAATATTTAGTCAAAACACATGAGTGATAGCAGAGACAGAGTCACAGAGGGCAGTCAGACATCATCAGGTCACATCAATATCCAGATACCAGAAAAGGGATTTTAGGAAGTGCTAATTTGCTGCTGCAAAAGCAATAATCACAAGCAGAGCTTCCCTGGGAATGTTTTTTGACCTTGACTGTATGATCTATCTGGTGACAGCAACAGCCACTTGGGAGAATCCTAAAACCAGACGACAAACCCTGTCCTAGCAGAACACTGTACATGAAGGCTGTATAAAGACAACCTGGGTCAGTCACAGTCAGTCTGGCCATTTTCAGTGTGCCATGTTTTGCAGCACCAGTCTTTTCAACCCAGAGATCTATGACTGCTCTTTTCTTGCTTCCACGCACCACCCCTGGTTTTCCTCCCTGCTGCTGGTGATGCTCAACTTACCTGTCCTGTAAACACTCCTGCGTTTCCCTTCCTCGTCCTCCCTTCTCAGCTGATCCTTGCTGCTGTGACTTTTTCTCCACTAATACCCTGAAAAGCAGTCCATGAAGGATGTCAATTGTGTATACTGATATAGGTTTTTCCATGAAATATGTAGACTCATTTGACAGGCACACATTTTCCCCCACAGTCTTACAAAATCACTGCTGTCCACTCTTATATCACTTAGCTTTGGCATTTTACTTTGTCACCTCCACTTGCTGCCATCGCATCTGCTTCGGCTCTTCAGAATAAGAGCATTGTTTTTCTGTAAAGCCAGACACTTATTAAGTGTAAGCTTTTGTACAATAACGAAGATTTTTCCTCAAGTCTCCATTAATATATTGGTGATTTCAAAGCAGTTCCAAAGGGACAGTCAGGAACATAAATGCCTGGCAGAAACTGGTGCTCTCAGCAAGGAGGTCAGGGACTGAAAAGGCCCTAAAGACTAGCCATTTTGATGCATTTGAGATCAGCCAGCACGAAATTGGTTCCATTCTCTTTTCAAGGATTAAAAAAAGCACCTAACAGCAGCTAAACTCTGCTTCCCATGGAAGTCAAAAGCTTTGCCATTCACATGAATGCAAACAAGTGGACAAATGCCAAGTGCTTTCCTGAGTTCTGTCCCATACACCTGGTTTATATTCAACATATGTATGTATGTGTCTTAATGACTGCACTTCAGCTAACGTTACTACTAAAACCAAAATGAAGCTGCAGAAGAGACCAATATTTTTCCCTCAATTTTTGTGTTTCTTTATTATGCATACAGCCTTATAAGCACTGCGGTATTTCCCAGTGTGAAATAAAGTAAGTAAACACCATACACATAAGAAAACATAAAAGCATCAAATAAATGAAACAAGCAAAAATACATTTTTAGCTACTGCTGAAATCAGAACACCAACTCTACACATAAAGACATTAGCACTGTAGTAGTGCTACATAAGCTAATTAAACTCACCTTGATGTTTGTTCTGCAGCCCCTCTTCTCTGGTATTCCAAGGACAATATTAATGCTCCTGAGACGTATCAGAAGGCACATGTCCAAACCCACTCGGTGCTAGCAAACAAGTGTCTGTGAACATGGTACCTGTATCTGTTATTGATTTAGCAGGAAAACAAGGTCTTACAAGCCCCGCACATTCTCTGTGTTTAACACATCAGCTGTCACATTTTCAGACCAGGCAGGTTTTGCATTAAAGGTAGGCAGGAAATGCCCCAGGGAAGTGGAGGCAACAAGCAGCATTGACTGAAGTGGACAGAGAGAGTGGGTGCTTACTGTGTATCTTACCTACCTGTTTCTTTCTTTGCAGTGTTACTTTTACACTCAAGTTGCTCTAACTTCTGAAGTGAAGCATCATCCTCAGTCCTTCACATTCAGTGATATATTTTGGGCAACAAAGAAATAAGAGGGTCCTCCCAAGGCAAGTTATTATACATCCAATATACACCCAAACACAGCCCATTTCTGGGCTATGTCTAGAAATCTCTGCCTAGTCAATACACTGCTTAAGTGGCACTACTGCATATTGAACTATGGAGAACCAAGGCAAAAGTGCAAGAGACATTTGAGTAGCAGAGACTAAAACAAAGTGAGGGGAGAAAATTCCATCCCAGGTGGTACAGGTATCTTGCAGTCTTCCAAGCTGTCTGCTATTCCAAGAGCATCCCAAATTGCAGACCACTTTAAAAGATACCTTAAGCCAGATACCCAAGCATTTTTAGAAAGAGAGCTCTCATCATGAGAGGGCAGAAGCAGGTGGGCAAGGCAGGAGGCAGGTGGTTGGTGGGTAGGTGTAAAACTTAACCACCAGAACAGAGAAAGGTATTTTCTGACCATAATTAAAACCCTAAACCGATAAACAAAACATCCCCCTCAAATGTCAGCTATGCAGGACAGGGCTGGTGTTTTGACTTCCAGCAAGCCCCAGTGCAGCATCTAAAAAGGTGCTTTGTGACCATCTTCCCTTTCCTTAACCTAAGCTTTCATGTAGCTATGGTGCAACACTGGGTTTTGCCACCTGTGAAGATGCAGACATTGCCCTTTGACAGTAGCTGCTGGGAGGACACGACCTATTTTCGACTAATCTTTTTGAACAGGGTGAAAATGATCTGTTATGTGAAAGGTTTCCCCAGATTTATGCCTCAGTTTACCCAGAAGGACAAACATGATTCCTAGAAGAAATCTGAAAACTAGCTCAAAACTCATAAATGACACCAGCATAAACCCTTATCCACTCAGCAAGTCACTGCAGGAAGTCTACAGAGGCTTTTGGTGAAGGCTCAGTAAGATGTTTCAGCTGTAACCTCTTAAAGTACTCTTGTTAGACTGCTACATAAACTTGCCAACTAGTCTTAGGACATCAGCGAAGATATTCTGCCAGGAATTGACTACAGCATTAAGGACTAGGTTTAAGTGAAAAGGGCTTGCTATAAAACATAAACCCAATTCACCTAGAAAGAGGTGAGGATTACACTGAGCTTTCTCCTGCTTAATCAGCTCATTTTTTAACACATCAGACATCAACTAAGAGCCATGACTTTGTGCAAAGTGAAAGACCCAAGCAAGGCGTATGGCGCATTTCAAGATGTGGTTTTCTTCGGCTTTTTTTGCCTGGTGAAGCAACTGCTGATGCAGAAGCAGGTTGCTCATCTTCTCCCCCAGTGACACACTGATACCCTCCTCCCTGGCAGAGCTGGCAGGATTTGCTAGGCAGCATGGCACAGCTCCAGGTGCTGCTAGCCCTGCAGGTGAGCTGCTCCCCATCCCTTCCAATCCCTCCCTACCCCTTGCTGCTGGCTGACCTTCATACGCGGCTCCTCCTTCCTGTGTTAGCCAATCTGGCCAGCTATTTCTCTCATCTCTTTGTCCTCTTGCCTTTTTATCCTTTCAGGAATATCTATTAAAACGAACAAAATCATTTGCAAAATAAGTATGTTTTAGGACTGCCCAGTGCTTGATATAAACTATCTCTCCTCCTCTCAATTAGATGTCCAAAGACATTCTCATCTTACTTGACTCCCCTTCTCCCAAGCGCAGCCCTCAGTCTCCAGGCTTGCAGAAAGCACTGCTTTCAAATGAGCTTATTTACATGATTTTTAAACTAGCCAAAAGGAAGAAATCTTGCCTTGAACCACAGCTCCACTGAGATTAATGGGCCCCTGGGCCCATTAATGAGTTCATTTTTAGACCTTCCTAATCTTTCCACTCCTTTTGACCTGGCCTTCTCACTGCTTAATTACAACTCCATACAGGTCAGTCTGATGTTTTAGAATATCATTAATTTGCATTGCAAAAGACTGGTTTTAACTCTCAGAAGTATCTGTGGGCACTCAGAAGAACCACAGACCATGACAGTGTGAAAGTTATACTGGCTGTGGTATATAGAACTTCACAGCCTACAGCCACGTGTGGTCCTGCATGGGAAGAAAAATGGGAGCAAGTGGACAATGGCCATGGCCGTATGATTGCTCGAAGTGTAATGGGGCATAGAATTAAAAGGCAGTTTGGTTTCTGTTTGTTTTCCCCTTCATTATAATGCCCCTTAATTGCTTAAAAGTCTTAAGACAGACTGGTATCCCAGGGAAACGCATCAGCGAAGGGAAGACAAAAACCTGGCTAGCTAAAACCAGAAAGCTTTCCTTCGGATCCCTGAAAACAGTTCCAAGTCTGCTGGGGAATAAGTAGCTGAGGAGAGTTGTGTAGCTCTCCTTGCTACTGAAGCAGAAGTAGTGAAGCAAAACACCAAAATAAATTAAAAAGAAATAAAATTAGTTAATTTTAGGACCTGTTCACTCCTGATTTATCTAGAGGTGATCAGGCATTTTCTGAGAGGTTAAGAATTATCACGCTGCTCACCACTTAGAAAAACTAACAACCCCTTCCCTGGTTTTCCCCATTTCCCCCAAACTAGGAACCTACAAATAATTCAGCTTCCTCTTGATGCCTGGGATTGCCCTGGTGCAATATTCAAAACTCATGGTAAACTCAGGCAAAGAGACATCACCCACAATGTACATACAGGCTTCCAAACTCGGGCAGTATTGGTCAATAAAACTGAATACAGACTAACTGTATTTATTGATAACCCTTTAAATTCTTGCGTGTTTCAATGCTGACAAGTGCGAAGAGAACACAAACCTAGCATCTTGAATTATTACCTTTTTGGTGGAGACAGAGCCTCACAGTCTGCTTCTGGGGTGCACTTTCATAATCAGGTAGAGGATTTCTCTTCTTCAGAATTAAAGAGTCTGAAGTTTAATAACCTGGCTAGCCTAAAATAGAAAAAAATAGTAGAAAAAGTATTAATGTATTAAAAACTGTCACAAAGTTTTCAAACCCATTAACTTCTTGTTAAAACATGTTTCCCAACATTTATACACATCTTAGTCAGACACAAAAGGCTTGGGCCAGATGCATTTTCCTGTACTCCTCCCTCTTTTCACGCTCTGGATGCGGATGGGCCAGGCCATGAGCAGATTTTTACCCTCACCCTGCAATAGCATTGCTGTTTTAAGGTGATACCGGTCCTCTCTCATGCTGCTTTTTACCACTCCATCCCCAGAACTGGCCTAAGAAACCTCAAAAGCACTCCCCAGTCACCCGAGCGCAGAGCCCTGCTCCTCACCTCACACCAGGTCTTTGGCGCTGAGCTCTCAAGCTTTGGCTGCAGACCCTGCTGGGGGTACACCAGCCGCTGGCACATGTGGCACATGGGTGATACCATGCACCTGCAGAAACCCACCTTTCCCACCACTGCACATGCTTTGGCAGCATGCAGAGTCCCTAGGCTCTAGAGGAGATCAAAACCTGTGCCCTGGTACTGAGAGACAGCGAAATCAGTTCATTTGTCAGCTGGCTGGCAGTGACCTCTTCATGTTATCGTCAGGTTTGTAATTAGCTGCTCACTATAGAGGCACAATTCCATTCCCAAGTGGCAAATATTTTGCTTAGGATCTCATGCGTTAAATATTCCAGTGAAGTCAAGCTCCTCCCCTGAAATCTGGAGATTCCATCCTTGACCTAAGAATAACTGAATTTCACAGGGGATATCGAAGGGATAATGAAACAACTTGCCACCATGAGTTAAAAAATAAAAGCATTATGAGAAATGCATGCATTTTGTCACATTTCTCTAATCTAGCTCCAACCCTTAATGCATTTACCTTTACTGTGCTTACTGTGTATTTGAGCTGCAAAGTATACACAGCTCTGCTTTTCTTATTCGTATGCCATTTGTGCTAAAAAGCTAGGCAATTTGGGATTTTTTGCTTCTCACAGTTATCAGTTTCCCAATTGTTTCGAGTGGCAAAATGCCCATTTGTTTTGATCATTTGGGCTTTATTAGAAAAGAATCACATTAATTCCAGGTGGATTTCACTTGGTTTACACCTTTCGGTCCTAAACTTAGTGCTTTTGTCTTAGGGCTTAAGCTGCACTCAGATTTTCTGTTTCACATATATCACAATTTCATAAGTCATTGTAAACTGGCACTTGCCTCTTGTATTTCAGAAACCCACATGGAATTGCCTGGTTAGCTAGATATTTTTCAGTCTCCTTCTGAATTAGGAAGATGCAGATGCTAATGAACACGTGAATCAGTCTCAGATTGCTCCATACAGCATTACAGTGGGAGTAGGGCATCTGCCCTGAATAGTGTGTTAGTTTGGGTGTGCTCCAAGACAACAGAAGGACCATCATCATGGCTTACCCTGTTACATTGCAACACCACAGTTCTGCTAATATGAGCTTCTCTTTGCTGGCAGATGCGCTGCCTAAAGCATAGCTTTTCATCAACACTAACTAAATTTGAGGCAGTCCATTGTCTGGATACCTCAGGTTTGATATTTAGAACTGTTGAGGACATCAAAGTCCTGTTGACATGAAAGGTGAATCTACTCTGAACAGCATAGTACTACACAACAGTAAAACACTCAGAGAACTAATTTTCTAAGCGTCTCGAATTTGGTACCCAAAATAAATGGAAACTGGTGACTCCATATAGAGCCCTAGCTATACATCCGTGAAACAGGAATGACTGCACCCACAGCGTGAGACTGCGGCTTCAGGAGAGAGAGTGAAGGGATCACTTGGACATTTGCATGGAAAGCAGTGAGAGCACTTAACTGTTTTCTTAACCTTATACAAGCATCAACATAGCGCAAATAGCAGAGAAGTTATTTGTACTCTGGACTCTATGCCAAGTCTGTCAGAATGACAGGACTTTTTAGCATGATCTATTAAAGCCTTAAGGTGAGGTGGAAAGCTCAGCCTCCACACAGAGCAATTGTTCTTTGTCACCGGAGAGCTCAGAAGAAAAAACTGTTACTAGAACCATACCACCAGAAAGACTGCACAGTTCTGCTTTTATAGTTACTGTCTTGTGATGTTTGGATGAGAGGGTATTAATATGCCATGGTGTACAGGAGCCCTCTCCAATTTATCCACTTGACTTCTCACATCTTTTCTTCCCATCTGAACTCTTGTAACATTCTTAATCAAAGGTCACAGGAGACACTGATACAGAGGCAAACCTTATATATGGCAAGGCAAGGTTATCACACCTGATAAATTCAAGCCTGCTCTAGCGCTTCAGATTCTCTCAGAAGAGAGTGTCTGGACTTGGGGATGGTCTTAGTTGTTTTCAAGCAAATTCTTATATCTACATATATTCACACCCCTATATATATACACACACACTTACATATAAATTTGTACATATATATTTGCACACATATATACCTACACGTCTTAATTCAGTAGATTCTAAGAAGACCACAGCTACTTACCCGTTCATTTTTTCAAGTAAGTAAAAAAGCTAGCATTGAAAAGGGAAAAAATAAAATTAATGCTTCCCATTTCCAATCCAAATGAAAAAACAACAACACCCCAAACCCTTCCCTGTTTACATTGCAAAACTGAACAATTCATTTTCAAAACAAAAAACTTTTCAAGCGTGTTTGGAAAGGTCCATGCGAAAGACCTCATATTTCATCCTGCCCTAGCTTTTGCTGTCTTGCTTAATATGACAAAAGTCACCGGCAAAAGAACAGCAATAAAATGTTCTCTCTTGGAGGACAAATCCTCTAGCATCATCGCTGTGAGCCATCTGCCATGCATTTTTAAGCATCTTGCCCCTAACATCAGTATTAAGTGGCTGCAGGAAAGATCTTGCAGGAAGCACTCAGCATCCCAGGCTTTTATCAGCAGATTGGACCACTTCTGGAAAACACAATACCAACAGCTCCATGCTGGGGTGAATCTAGTGGCAATGGCTATGCATTTGGAAAGAGGGTCATCAGCGGGTGTGGGGTATTTTATAATGGTGCTGACTGTGGCCTTCAATTACGTTTAGCATGCAAATACCTTACATTTACTACCTGAGGGTTTAAAAAGGATTTTAGCCTTAAGGGAAATATTTAACTGATAGAGAAAATGAGGCACAGAAAAGGACAAAGAATCCCTCCAGCTTGCCTGCCTGGTGCTGGTAGACCTGCAGAGAGAGAATAAGGCACACAGGACTACTTCCTTCATTTCCATGTACTGCATGGCTCAGCACATAACCTCCCCTTCA
>JAVHNF010067611.1:9065-29381 GCA_034783455.1 Micropsitta finschii | reverse complement strand
GGGAAAGCCTCTCAAAGCTCCAGAATATTATACCATTTCTGTATGTACAGGCACCTGAGTTTTGAGGCACTGCCATGGCAAGATAGGAATTAGTACTGCATTAAACATAAATATCAGTAGCCCTAACTGTTTGTTACAGGTGCCTCTGAAATACAGCTTGCTTGGCTAAAAGCCCAGTCTTGGGGAGCTCACTGAAGTCTTCTCATACCTCTTATCTAAGTCAGCTCCCAAAAAGTAAGCTGTATTAATTGCTGCTTTGCTCTGAAGTGGCTGAAGAAGGACAGGAGCCGAGTTCATGTCAAATAAATGGTGTCTGGGACGGGAAGGCAATTCGCAGCTTGCTTTATTGTGAAACTAATAAGGTAGCAATTGGCACACAGCCTTGTTAATATGGCATAAATCCTGCCTTGTTCATCCCGGTTCATTCTTCTCCTGTGGGCTTGTCAATAAATTCTTTCGATTGCTCACTTGTCATATGCCTGTGACAGATTAAACCAGCTCTTTTGGAGCTTCCCACAGCCCTTGTGTTTCCTAATGCAAAAGGAACTTCGCATATAATAACTGGCCTTGTGAGTAAGAGGTTTTTCCTGGCTAAGGGAGAGGCAGACAAGTGCAGTGTTGCAAAAGTAGGATATAAACTTGTAGTAGTGACCTAAGAGCAGGAGCTCAGCTTCTGGTGTGTGATTTGTAACTTGTTTTCCTTGTAACTGATGGCATTTAGAGTCAAAAGAAAGATCAGGCAGAAGACAAGGCTCCCTGCTGCTAGGGCTGGGTAGAAGTCAGCCTCTGGTGCAATAGTGAAGCTGCTTCAATCCATGGTCTCACAGTTGCTAACTTTAAAGGATTAGCTTGTCTCTTCACTGGAAAATCAATAGTGCAGGGGACTGGGATATGTTTTCTGCAGAGATGAGAAGTGCTTTTTTTCCTTAAGCAAAGCTTGGGTTACTCTGTCACTTGGATGCTGGGCTCCGAAGGGCCAGTGCTTCCCCTCTGCCACCTCCAGTTGTTGGCAGGGGCTGTATGGAAGGGATAGGTGCTGTTGGTTGTGTGCCTGGCCAGATGTGCTACAGGTATCAGCCCTTAACTGAAGCAAGGTGGATGATGTGATGGGCCATTGGTGAGTTAAGGTGCACTTGGCTTCCCCATAGAAGAATGTCCTGCACACTTCAGTGCTTGGTTTTTATGTGGTGGTGGATGGTGAGCACAAAGGAAGCCAGCTACATAAACAGGGCAAAGAAGTGGCTCTAGGTGTATCTCTGTTTGCTTTTGTGCACTTCCTATAGATATGAACTCTCAAGCAGTGTTTATTTGGCTCAAACTACAGCCCCTGCTGCTCAGCAAGGCTGAGAGGCTGTGCTGCTGCTTTTCCTAAGTAAAGCTGTCCTCTGGAGTAAGCTCACTTGGGCAGCAAGGCACCAAAGCTGACACTGTTCTCTAGCTATTGGAAACCAATCTCTCCCAAGCTGGGCAGGTGTCAGAACAGATATCTCTTTGTGATCACCCTCTCACCACTCCAAGCTGTAAAGGTTTAAAAAGAACCTTCTCAAATCCCTTTCTTTGACTTGGCTGTTCCAGCAGGCTTGCAGATCTTTCATTTCATAAGTAATAAATGCATTTCCCCCTGTGCAGTGTTATTTTGGGCAGTGGTAGTGACAGCATCCTAGAAACCACAGTTGGAGAAGACCTCTTAAGTCAGCTGAGCACTCCCCTGGGAGATGCAATACAAGCCTTTATCTCAACAGCATATTTCCTAGTACTTAGTTCACTGCTTTACTACCAGTTTTGGTTTTAAACAGAGGTCTGACCTTGCTGCCTGCCTCATCAGTGTTTTCCTTCACTAACACAGCATTCTTGATCTCTCCTCCCCTGAAATCATCATTAGTTCCTTAATATACAGGTAGGAAGCATCAGGGCTGCAGAACTGTGCAGTCAGTGCCCATCTGAACATTACCAGAGGCTGTGGAGGAAAGAGCTCTGGACAAACTCCTAAATAAGTCTGCAACTTCTTAACATCCTCCTAAATTGTGCTTTCTGTCTGGGTGAGATCACTGACACTCTTGTCCAAAAATGTGTATTTTTGGACTACATCAGCAAATCCCACATGTGGCTCATGCTTCTGTAAGCAGGACTATAAATACAAATAATGCAGCTGGGATTTATCCTGTAAGTTGAAGTCGATATAATGCTCTCAGGCAGAGCTGATCTCCGAAGCCTGTTGCACCAGTTTGGTGTGTGTTGTACTGGAGAGCCAAAGGGAGGAGACTGGGAGCAAGTAGGCGCCCTGCTAACCCCAGGCTATGAGGCTTGATCTCTTGCTTTTGTGCTGCTGCAAGGTACTTACAAAGTGTGGGACATTCCCTTTGCTTCAAGGCAACTCCTGCCTGACACAATGAATGGAATAATGCTGTCCTGAAGCTGTATCCTCCAGGAATTGTGTGAAGCTCAACTGAGATGTTTGTATGGGTAAAATCAAATGGAAAATGACTACTTAGTGGTGGAGGTGCTATGTGTGATGGCAGATGAGGGGTTAGTGGCCTTCAGGAGCAGTCATCCTTGTTGAACCCAAGTACCTCCTAACCCTGGCAGTTTGTAGCTTGGTGAGTTTGCAGGGCCCTCAGTGCATCTGTGTCCTGCTGGTCCATGTCTCCCTCACTTTGTGCTGTCTCTTCCAGGGGCTTCTGTAGTCCATGTCAATGCTGTTGTAGCTGCCAAGAGAGGCTATGAATATGCAGGAATTATGGTCAGTGCCTGTGTATAATGATGATACTCTCACACTTTGTTGGAGGGAACTCATTAATCTCTCATACCATGCTAATAAACTGGGGAGGTGAGGAACAACTCCTTCAGGTTACCCAGTGTCAGACTCCTGTTCCATAGCCTCTGGGAGGTCAAAGCAAGCTGGTGACAGTGGGTACAGCCAGCCCTGACTCTGCAACTCATCTGCTGTCCTTCCAAGTATCACAAAGCAGCCATTCAGCTCTCCTGCATCTCTATCCACTTTGCTGCTTCCCTCCTGCTTGTTCAGATGCAATTAGGAGATGCAGGATAAAGGGGATCCAGGGGTCAAGGAGGCAGCAAAGTGATTACAAGATGCTGCAAATGACTGTGCCATAAACACTCCAATGATGAAAAATTAGATACCAGTCACCTCGGGGTTATTGCTGGCCTCCATCTTTCTCTTGTTGTGAAAAATGATAATGGAAGTGTATTTACCCCAGAGAGTGCAAGCTTGCTGCTGGCTGTGGTACTGCACTCCCCAGGTGTGCCAGGGACTGCAATCCGTGCTCCGAATGACTTTCTGAAATCACTTCTGCCTGGATTTCTTTGCTTTGACAGAAAGAACCACTAGTTTTGCAGGGTGTTCTTTCCCAAGTGGAAAGTTCCTGGTGCTCTGAGATGGGTCAGCCCCACAACAGGCCACAGGCCTGAGTCAGGATGGGGAGAGGAGAGCAGCACCCTCCCGTACTGCCTTGACTTTCCAGGGCTTCATATGGAGGTTCTGGGTGTGTTGAATGCCCAGCAAGATCATAGCTTGCAAGGACATCAGCTGGGATAAGTACACTTGTTTAGTGGATGGTCAGTCAAAACCCAAAGCTGGTGCTGGATTAGAGCCTTTGGAAATCTCTAGATTCAGTTAAAGTCAGTAGCTTTGGGGATACCCACCAATGCTGTAGCCCTTTTGTAAAGGGTAAGGAAAGAATAACTGATGTTACCTACCTGGCCATTTGATGCTGTTCCACATGACTTCCTTGTCTTTAAACTGGAGAGACATGGATTTGGCAAGTGGACCACTCTGTGGATCAGGAATTAGTTGGATGGTTGTACTCAAAGTGTTGCAGTCAACAGCTTGATGTCCAAGTGGAGACTGGTGACAAGCAGTGTTCCTAAGGGGTCAGTAGTGGGACCAGTGCTGTTCAGCATCTCTGATACATGGGCAGTGGGATTGATGCAGGTTTGCTGATGAGACCAAGCTGTTTGGTGTGATTGACACCCTGGAGTTCTTGGAGGCTATCTCCTCCCTGCCTGAAGGCACTGGGGAGAGAGATGGGTGAGGGCTCCTTGGTGCCAGCAATGTGCTTCGTGTGAGTTATGACTCTAAACCTCTGCCAGGTGTCCTGAGAGCAGCATGTTAATTACTGGAGCTGCTGTGGCAGCAGATGCCTGCTGTAGTCAAAGTGGAACTGCCCTTGTTTCTCTATCTATAAATACTCCTTGTGGGATGTCTGGTGGTTGCCTCCTCCCTTCCTTGTGACTTCTTGACTCTACAGGGGACCTAGAGGTTAAATTCCCTCTTGCCTTCAACTTCTATTGAGCAATCCTTGTTCCATGGCTGGGTTATCTCTTTCCAACCAACTCTAAGAGCTGCATAATAGCTTGTTTGCTGATAACTTGCTGCCTATCAGCACGGCCTCTGCTGCAGCCCTGCCTCCAGCCTTAAGACACTGTGGATCTTCATCTTTACTTGTTTTCTTCAGCTCCCTAAAAAGCTCCTTCCTGAACAATCCGGCTCCTCTCATGGATTTATATTTGTACTGCCCACTGCAAGGGGTAAAGCTTTACCAGCAAAACCTTGGATTGCCGCCTTCACTCATGTGCCATCTGGCTCTCTAGCTTGAGGTATGAGCTCATGCAGGAGAGAAATGTGGCCTTGTCACCCAAGTGAAGGGGAGGAGAGATGGCAGAGAGGGCACCACATTGCACTTGAGACCCTTCTCCCTTGCTGTGTTTTAGCTGAAAAGCACTGAAGCCCTGGCACGAGCAACTGGAGGTTGTTGCCGGTAGCACAGCACTTGCCACCAATTGAAGTGGGTGCAGTGACGCTATCAGAGGCTGCAGGTAGCTCTGAAATGTTATAAAGCTCTGCTTTGTTTAACTGAATCCCAAATGGGAGTGGGGAAAGCACCTTGTGTTTAATATTTCTCTCCGAAGTCACCCCTAAAAATTCCTCGAGGATGTGAATAGGAACACAAATAGTAGTTAATAAGAAATTACTCTACCGAAGATGATGTCTGCTTCAAGCTTCCAGTCAGGAATAAAAACCTCCAACCTGTGTCAGTGCTGGTAAATCAGGTTTTGCTTTTCCCTTCCTAGATGTCTCTTTAGACACACTCTAGAGGAGAGCAGCTGAAGCGGGAACACAGCAGCCAGGCCCTGCTTCTCCTGACATCTTGTTTGCTCTGTGTCCATGCACAGCCAGGTTTTGTTGCACGGTTTTGTCTCTCCCTCCTGGTGCTCATCTGGGTTGTGAAACAGCTCTGAGCTCAGGGACCTCCTGCAGAAGCAGAACAAGTGTCAGCATTGCCACTCCTGACAGCATGTATGAAATGTCTGCTTCTTCCTACCCTGCTCAAGGAGACTTTCCTTGTGTCTGAGCACTGAATCAAGCAAAGCTTCCTCAGGGAGGTGCTTGTTCAGTCAAGCTCATGTCTTCTTGTCGGTATCCTGCTTTGCTGTGGGAATGCTGCATAGCCCTGTAGGAAGCACTCAACCCTCAACCTTCCTGCCAAAGTCTGCTAAAGAGAGAGATCCATTTTGTTAAATCAGTAACTTTCTCTTTAAATGTCAGCTTGCTTCCCATTAGAGGAGGGTTATTTGCTGTACTCTATCTCATGGGAGAGGGGTACTACTGCTCAATAGTGGTGAGCACCAATATCTGCAGAAGTGGAGTTGATGCTATCCTAAAATGAAGTTGATCTGAGATATTGGTATTTCTTCTATCAAGGGGAAGCAAGAACCTCCAAGGAAGGATTTAGTTTGGGGTGAGTTCTGGTTTGAATGAGGATGAGAAAGGCTGGGAGGAGGAGAGGAAAAGGAAGGGAGGCTGGGACCTCAGTCCAAGGGGAGATATTTAAGGAGTGACAAGACCTCTTTGCCATCTTTGCATTAAAATATATCCTTGCCTTAATATCTGATATTTATTAGCTTTGCATTGCTGTGATAGCCCTGTGCCACATAAATACATTTATTAAACTCTCAAACTCTTTTTTTTTTGCTCTGCTCCTGGTGTATTTTATGCATTTAACAAGGTTTATCCTCATGGTCTCACTTTGCTCAGGTAACTACTCTGCTTCTCCTCAGCCTCTCTGAAAATTCCCAGGCTCTGAATCAACAAGAAACAGTAGTTCCTGTTTTTAATTCACTACTCAGCAAGTGCCAAAGATGGATGCAATTCTTACCGATGAGTCTGTGGAGCATGAAAATAACCAAGTTCCGATGACAGTTATGAATGAAGCTGCTTTTCAGATGGCCCTCTTGCAAATGTATGCAGGCACTAGCCATAATGCTGTAACTGCTGCATCTAATACGTGAATCAGCTCTGTTTGGGATGCTAATTGTGCTTCCTGAGCAGTATTGGCTTTTTCTGTGGAAGCAGCATGCTGGGAAGCAGATGAAAGCTATTGAACTGTACTGGTTCAGAGTGATAGATAGACCCTTCAAGCCAATAAAGAACCTGTTTGGTCAATACACCCCTCTGACTGGCTTAGAGCATGTTTGTATGGTCTGAGAGGCTCTTGGCATTAGCTGGCCGTCACTTAGTGGTTGAGAGCGCTCTTGGTGGTCCTCTTGGCTGCAGCTAAGCTGATAAACCCAGCCAGATGTCCTATTAATATGTGGTTGTACTTTTGCTTTTTTAAGTTAAGCCCATACATAACCTTATGTAACCAAGTTTTAACATAAGAGTTTTAATAGAATACACTTTCAGATAAATATATATATAAATATATTCCAGGCAGTGGTTTGCTTGTTTCCCCTGTGGCAAAAAGACTTGAGTTGACCAGCCTGCTTTATGCTTTGAAATACCAAGAGCTGATGCGTGCAGGGGCTGGGGAAGTGGTGTCACCTGAGTTGCCAACCCAGAGTCGATCCCAAACCTTGGTGCCTGTACTGCTGTGGCTTGGCTTGGTGAGAGGAATGAATTTGAAGACCCTCCCAGGGGTTGAGCAAGCTGGTGCGATGCTCTTGGCTCCTGCTAGCCTGCAGAGAAGAATGTGATTCAGGGTGACAAGCTGCTGTCCTTTCCTCTGTGCTTGCTGGCTTGTGTTTTTCTGACTGGGAATGTTATTAAAAGTGAGAAAAAACTTGGGTTTTTTTGGTCACTGTGTGCTGGATCTTTATGCACTTTACAGCATAAGAAAGGAAGGTAAAACTAAAGTGTTTTGTGTCTGTTCCATTGATTTTATGTGTATGGGTTCCACATTCCCTCTGTAGCAAGGCTGGCACTTTGTCTGACTTCTGTTTAATGGAGGAGCTTGGAGAGAAATTAGGGAACTCTGCTTAATAGCAAAACCACAGTAAAGGTTTCTCTGTGCCATCCTCTGAACATAAACATTGAGTACATCTGATCCTCCTTAGCTGAAGGGAGAATTCCCTTACCTGAAGTTTAGCAGTGAATCAGCCACATATATCAGCCAGCTTGTTTCTAATAGGAAACCACTTCACTAATAGAAAAACCTTTAATCAAAGCAGACTTTGCTCATTCTGCCTCTTCTCTTAGGAAGGGAATGATAAACTCCTTGAGAACATCTCAGCTGGCTTTTAGATGTGCTGGAGCTCTGCGCGTTTGATTTCTGGCAGGGCTGACTGGTGCGGTTTTCTGTGTAGGTTTTAGAGCGTTTGAATTAAGTGTGTAATGAAGCACTTTAAATTATATCCCTCTAGGGGAGATGAGCTTGGAAAACATCAGGTGGAGAATTTGGTGTGTGTCTGAGGATCTTATTTGGGCTTACTTTTTCCTTAGGGAGAAGTTAGGAAACTAATGAACTTAATGGGTCAGAAGAGCATTTAGATGTCTGGCGCAGCAAGGTAGAGAAAGTAGGCACGCTCCTTCTAAGCATCGTGATCTCTTCTCATCCTTCTGGGGTTGTGTTTTAAAATAGGCTTTCTGGCCTTGGGACTCTTCTGAGGGTGATAGTGAGTTTAGCTCTAATCCAGGGACTAAGTCCTTGTGCCTTGTGTCCTGCCTAGTAGTGAGGAACTGACCCCTCTTCCCTGACCTGTGCTCAGTCCTGTACAGCTGTGCACCATTTCATATCCAAGTGATGTTCATCTTCTATTCACTGTCCTTTTCTGCCTTGCCTTTCCCCTCTCAAGCAGTCTGGTGTGTGTGCTGTGGCTTCCCTTCTTTAAAGTGGTTGGCACAAATCCCTGCAAAGTAGGGCAAGTCATCTCGTTGTAGGCCTTAGCATTGTTTGTATTGATCCATGGATATCCGTCTTGGATCACTAATGGGCATCAAGTGCAAAAGGTAATAAATTTCTATTGGACTTGAAGTCATCTGTCACTTGGTTCCTTTGGACCTGCTCCAGGATCTTGTTAAGAACACAAGACACTGATCATCTTAAAGGAGGGGAGGGTATCTCTTCCCCATGAGCTGAGCAGTAAAGCCCACAGAAGAAGAGAGCTGAAAGAGGTGCTGAGGATTTAGCTGTTTAAGCTACCTTCAATACTGGAGAATAACTGCAGAAAACAGAGTGTAACATCCAGAGGTGTTCTTTCACCTTCATTAGCAGATGTTGGGCAGCATGTAGGAGACCCACATTCTTCCAGCACCTAAGAATGCTTTTGATGCTTTTCAGTATCTAAGCCCCAAATCCACTTTAACACAGCTCTTTCTTCGCTGCTTAAGACAAATCCATGTTTCAGACCCAGCTGCTTTGGTGCTCAGTGATCTTGTGTCAATCCTCGCCATGATTTGAGATGCCGTTTTGCCAATTGGTTCTGGTGCATTCTCATTTGCAGAAGACACCTGTCCCTTAATCATCACCATCCTTCGTCTGTCTCTTTTTGTTTCGGCTCTTTCTGACGCATGAGCTATTAACGTGATTTGAAGGGAAGCTGTGTTGAGCAGAGGGTGTGTTGGGAGAGGATGTTGAGAGAGATTAGTCACAAACTCAGGAATAATATCCAGTAAGAGAGTTGGCATCTCCTTTGGTTTGCTCTGAGTCCTTGACCTACATCCCTCTTTAGTCCTTTGAGGTTTGTGCACCATCCAAGGATGGAGTAGCAGTCTTGGAGGGCAGGAGAGGGTAGCAGGAGAGTGGAGTTAAGCTCTGGTTTAGAAGAAAGGAGCAAGAGGGAGAAGAGTAAAAAGCTGGTTTGCTTCTGTGTAACTCTGGAAGTGTTTTATCTGTTAAGCTCTTACTCTTGCCAGTTGCGCGTGTGGTGTCGTATTCTGTTTGATTTCAGCATTTCCTCCAAGGACCCTCAGTTCTTCACAGATCTGAATTCTGTGCATGCTCTCTGTCCCTCTTTCCCCTGCCCTCCCCACCTCCAAGCCAAAAAGCCAACACTTGGTGTAAATGATGTCCTCAGATCAGAATACGTCCTCACTGAGTGACGTGTGAAACCAAGGGTTCTCTCCTCTGGCCCCTTTCTGGGTTTACTTTGGTTGTCTGAGAATACTTGTGATGCGAGGCATTGCCAATTTGCCTTGCAGATATCCTGAAACTGTCTCAAAAAAGGTTTCTTGGGCTTGTACTAGGCTTAAAATAGCTTGGATTCTGTTCTGTGGCTGACTCTGTTGGGGTCGACAGAGACCTTGAGGCTCTGCTGCCTGCCCCTTTGCGTCCCAGTTCCTCCCTTCTGGTGACACCTTTTCTTGAGCTGCTTGAAGAAGTCATGGAAAAGAGCAGTGTGTAAATATTAATGTTGAATATTTGTCTTCAAAAATCCCTTTGAGATGCTCAACAAATCTATACTGTGTGTGCTGCGACTTTCTCAGTGCTGCTTGCTTACAGCTTTTGGATCTGTTAGTATATTGCTAGCCCCTGGCATCCCACTGATGACAGGCAGGGCTCTCTAACACCCATTTTGTCTCCCTGTCACAAGTAACTTCTCTCAGGTCACGTTCAGACCTCAGTCAAGGTCTGTTACCTTCCTGCAGTAAAGCCTTTTACCTTCTGACTGAAGCAGGTAGGGCTCGAGTGCTCGGTGCCTGGGCAGAGATGAACTTGCTAAGCAGTGCTGCTCTCTTCTTGTACATCTAAGAGGGCAGTGAATAAAGATCTGCCTCCATTGACAGTAGCTTTAATTTCCACACTGAGTGAAGTTTGTTCTTATGAATATCTTTATTTATATGATTATCTTTTATTCCCCTCACTTTGCATAGGTTTTCAGCTTCCAAGTCAACAGCTTAGCTGTTATGCTGCAGCTTCCTGCTGTAAAACAAGCAACTTAGTGTGGGGAAGTCAGTATCTTCCAGGCAGACCTGGCTCTATTGCTGTTGAGCTTGGGACAAGCTGCTCAGTCAATGTTAACGTGAGCCGTCTGGTCATGGCTATTGCTATTCAGACCTAAACTGAGCATGCACCCAGACAAAGAGGCCTTAGTTTAATATTTAATGTTCCATAAGGCTGCACTGACAGCTTCTGCTGAAATGTGTCAGTAAAGGAGTACTATAGCAGTGATAGCAAGAGGCTGAGAGCCAACAGAATTCTGTGCTCTACTCATGCCCAAGGCATGTTCTCTGATACTAAGCAGCTTGCTTGACCCGCTGTGTCTCAGCCAACTTAGCTGTAAAATTAAGCAGCAGAGCAAGGTCCATGACAAAGAGATGTGTCTGGAGGTGAACTTGGAAGGCAAGCTTTGTTTTAGTGGTAAATTAATCTTGCAAACAGAATTTCAGGAGTTTAACCTTTGTATTTTCTGTTGTGCTTCCAGGCAGCATTCACTCTCCTCCTGGGTCCTTTCACCTTCTTCAATGTGCAGAAGACCAAGTACCTTCAAATCATGACATCCCTCATGAGATGGATAGGTGAGTCTTGGCCACTTCTTTACCATAGATGGAACCTGAGGCACAATAACAATGCAGGATATTGTTGTTTGGAAGCAAGCTCTTGTTAAAACAACCTCTTTGAGGATTGTCTTGATAAATCTTTGAGGAAAAGGTTTTTTGTTCTAGGATGAAATTTCTGATTAAAACAAACCCAATCCAAATGTTCTCAATTGGATGTGAGCTGGTAGATGAAGTTTTAATCTGCTTTGTGTGAGAGGCAGGAGGGATTTGGAAGAGTCTCCATGATACCCACCAGTTGCTGTTCAGCAGCAAGTTTTTCATTCTCTCAGCATGTGTGCAACAGCCTTTGAAGAGTCTTTGTTTTGCTCTGAGGACAAAAAGCACTTCTGTCAGACTTTCCACCCTTAGTTATATCACCTGATTGCATGGTTGATTCCTGGGCCTTGCTTTAGCATAGGATATCCTGCATTGGAAACCCCCAAACCAGTATGTGTTGTCCTTGGGAACCTCCACTCTCGTGAGTTCTCTTCAAAATCATCCTGCCAAGAACTTCTGGGAAGACAGAAATTCCCTTCTTGAAATAAGGCATCACTGCTTTTCTTGTTCCCTCAGTGCTTTTGCCATCCTGAGTTGCAGCTGCCCCACATCTGGCTTGTATGTTTACATACCCTTAAAGGCTGAGAGTGATGTGTGTGTTGCGAAGGCCTATGTTGAGGTTTCTCTTGTCTTGTGTAAGCTAGACAGAGTGACTGATATTCAGGGATAACAGGGAGCAGCGTTTCTGCAGGTTAACAGTCTCCTGGTTTGTGAGTCCAGACTGTTCAAACACAGAATCAGCTCTGTTTATGCATATTACTGACCTGGAATAGGAAGAAAAGCTGCTTCTCGGCCCAATTCCCATCACACACAGACACTTGACCTGACTTCAGTTGAGTATTGTCCCTTTTCTGTGAGTTCAGAGGCCTGTGACCCTGTTTGGAAGTGGCTGGCATTCACTGCAGCGGAAAATCTCTGTTCTGGACAACATTTGAGATGGGGTTAAGCAGTTATTACCCAGGAAAATGAGGCTGGATTTTAAGCCCTCAAGTCTCAGATGCTGAACAGCTTGTGTTAACAAATCCTGACCTCAGATGGTGTGAAAAGCCTGAATGTCTGTTTATTCCTTTTGTTGTCTGAGCATAGGAAAGGTCAGAAAGCCCCAATGTTCTTCAAAGAAGGAGGTTAGCTCATTGAGGGCTATTAAAAGAGGGGGTTTGGCTTTGTTTTTTAACAAGGAGTAATCTCAGCTCAGCTCCCTGGCCTGTTTCCAGTCACCCTGCCTCCTCTTTCCTGGTAAAGACATCAGTCAGACCTCATCCTGTCTCTGTGACAGCCTGATTTCTGCCTGATCTGCCATTGCTTTCCCTTTAGCCGGCTCCTTCCAGTATGAGGACTGCTAAACCTTGGCGTAAAGGCAGAACTGTTTCTCTTTTTCATCTCTTGATGGAGAGAGATAAAGGCAGTGTTTGGAGAAGTGTAGGGGAAATTCATGTTTTAGCCTGATTGATTTCTGCGTCAGCACACTGGGGAACAGCTGCCCCAGATAATGATATTTAATGACCCTGACAGCACCTCAGTGGCTACTTAGAGCAGCGGATTCCATATGTGTACAATGAGGGATAGATTTATTAGGGAAGACAATTTATCAAACAGCCACATGATGAGGGGAACAGGAACAAAGATCTTGCTGTGCATTCCAGGCTAAGGATGGATCCCGTGTTGCAGAGATTTAGCAAACTGGCTTCTCCCATGTCCTCACATCACTGACGTGCCCTCCTCCAAAAGCAGGGCTGTGAGTTAAACATGGATTGGTCTTTTCTTGGTGTTTAGAGAGCTTAGATGCTAAAGAACAGTCTTAGATGGTGTTTTGTGGGCTCCTTTTCATGCCTGAAAGCCAATGGCAAGTTGTGGACTCTGTCTTACTGTGGGGTTTAATCCATCTTCCTTTAGTTGGTTTTAGCCATGTGGTGCTGAAGGTGGACCTCCCTCAAAGCTCTCTGAGCAGCAGAGCTGAACACTGGAGCTGCCAGCCTACATGCTTGCTGTGCTGGGTTAAAACTTCCCACACCGACCGTGGCTTATCCAGCTTACCTGTGCCCACTGGCCTGGTGTGGATGGGAGGCTGCCACACATTTTGCATCATGATTTGAAAGAATCCAGCCTGCTTGAGCTGGGAGGTCAGTGCAGGCTTTGCGATGTGCCTATTGCAGGACCCACTGTCCATGCTTTTCCCCAGCCTGATGAAAGAAAAGCCCTTGGATTTCAGAGCAGCAGTGGCTGATGTAAAGCTGCACTGCCCCAGGTATAGCAATGATTCCGATGACAGTGGCTGAGAGGATGGTTCTTGGCAGCAGGGAGAGCTAGCTGCGTGTGAAGGTCATTTCTGCTGGTGTTTGTAACAGTGTCAGCCTTGCCTTTGAAAGTTGCTTTCCCTCTTTCTCCTGATCTAAGTGATAATAAAATGTCACTAGCCTTGTCCAGAGCCTCATGCTCATCACAAGCAGCACATCAGCTAACAAAGCCTACAGTCTCTTTCCACACCTCATGGACAAGAAAAGTGTCATTCTACCTGTGAAAAATACACTCTTAAACGTTGGGATCTGAACTGGGAAATAAAACTGGGCCAGCTCAAAGAACGTGGAGATGCAGCAATGAATCAGCCCTTCATCTGGCTTTTTGTTTCCTCCCAGGGTAAGGGGCTAGCTAAAGTCTCTAAAGGGAGGAAGTTGAAGGAGGAGTTTGCAAACCCAAGTGCCACACTGCTGCAGAGCCCGGACAGATGGGCTCTTGTACATGGAAAGCTCATCTGGAAACAAGGCTGGCATGGCGAGGATCTTCCCTGTCAGGACTCATAGGAGCACAGAGGGTGGATCTGTGTCTCCAGGTGGAGTGGGGCTGATGACAGACAGAGGGCTTCCAGAGGCATCGAGCTGTTGGCAGTCTTGTGAAGAGCAGTAGCTTACACACTTGGCTGCAGAACTGATTGCCACCTCGCATGGGTGAGTGCCAGTGGTTAAATTCGGTGCAGCAGTCCCTGCTTAACTGCTGGCCTCATCCATGCTTAGAGATCTCCGTTCTCTCTGTGTAAAGGTTTGCCTACACAAGCTCTCATCCCCTTCCCAACTGCAGACTGCAACTCAGGCTGCTTTGAAAGCCCTCTTCTGTCTGAGCTGCCTTGGGAGACTGAGCACAGCACCCTGACGGGTGTGACAGGCAACCTGTCTGCTGTGCTTCCCTGGAGAAAGGGCTAGCTGGGAAAAGCCACTTGGTTTAAATCCTGGTAATGGTGAAGCCTTGATTTAAGTTAGGGATAAAATGTTGTTTGCTCCCCCAGCTCTTGAGCAATGCTTTTAAGAGCAGAAACAGGGTCCAGACTGGTTGACCAAGTAAATATGAATTAGGCGTAAGGAGGGTGTATTTCATTCCTTCCTTCCTTTCCTTCATTTCCAAGTCCTTTTTTACTAGTTTTGGAGCCTGTTTCTAGGTCTCTTATAAGGTTCCTGGAATGGGGCATCTCCTGCACAACACTAAACCAACTAAGCCAGTTATAAATTAGAGCTGTTGCTATGTTCAATTTTGCTGTTTGGACTTCAGGCTTATTTTTTCCTGGAGGATTTAAATCTGCGGTAGCAATGGATTTCTCCCTAAAGAGACTTGAATATCTAGCTGGGGTTTTATCCCTCCTTTCCCCAATCCTGATCCAAGTGGATGGTGCTAGGGGTGAGCTGCTGGAGGCAGAGCACAGCAAAAGGGACTGAGTCTGATGCACTTCTCAAAGCAGAGGACACAGCCTCACCTCTTTATTATTGGATAATATGGGATAACAACTGACTAGCAGCCTCATGGGAAAGGATATGGATTAGGAAATGATAACAAAAGGACAGGGCTTGGTGGAGCTCAGCAGCAAACATTGGGCTATTGTGTATTAAGCAGCTAACCCGATTAATTGCAGCCTGTTACAGCCTGAGATGTCCAGTTCTATAGGTGAGGACTGTTGGCTTTAAAGGTATTGGTAGCATGATTATCACTGCTGTTATTGAATAGCCTCTGGCAAATGTTCCCAGACAGCTCCCATGTGGGCCGTGAGCTCTGTGTGCTGCTCTTGATGCTGTATTGTAGTTATTAGAAAGTATTGTATTTTAATAAAGAGACATTTTACTGAGGAAACTCCTGGGTTTGGTTTCTGGAAGCTCCGTTCTCTGTGTAGTACAATCAGATCATACCACAGCTATTCAAGTAACTGCAGCCCTCGAGACAGAGCATTCCCAACCCTCTGATCTCACAATTATATGCCCAGAAATAAAACCTCTCCCCTTGCACTTTCCCCTGGTCAGTAGAGTGGAGGGGAAAAGGACAAGAATAGCCAGGAAGCCCTGTGTTGAGCTCTTTTTGTCTCCTTCCCATCCTCTTCCAGGATACTTGGTAGAAGGCTTCTAGGGAAAAAACTAGGAAAGGGCTCTCCAAGCACGCTGCTGGGGCTGAGTTTTCTCATCTACTGATTTCTGTGATAGTTCTGCTTTCTCCACCTGAATCCTGCTTTTTACAGGCTCCCCCACACCTCTCTGCAGAGAACTGGTCTTGGACCATCTCCTTTTGTGAGCAGGTTTCAGCTGCTGTGGTAACTATCGCTGCCGTCCTTAGGCTTCATCAGTTGAATTCAGTCCAGAAACCTGGATCACTCAGCTTCATCCTTTCAGCTGCAGAGACTGAGAATTAGAGAGGAGGCTGATACAGGAGGGGGTGACCATTACCTGAAGTCCTGTGTATCCAGGCTTCTGCAGAGAGGTTTGTCTGCAGTGTCCACAGTCCTCAAGGTGGCCCCTTTCCTGCATCAGAAATGAAGCAAACCCCTTAAGGAGGGACCAGTTTGATCTCTGCTCCTTCCCTTTCAGAGAGCAGGACACATGGGAGAGGCAAGGACAAGGGAATTGGACTATAAATCAGGACACTGTTGCATGTTCATTCCAACGAGCTTCTTCAACAAAGTTAACTTCGTGTTCTCGCATCCCTTTTGGAGCAGAGAAAGCTGCTGCTTGAGCCCAGGGTAAATAATTCACTACGAGAAGTGAATATATTTATGAAGAGTTGGATAAAAGGCTGTGCTTCTGTCATGCCAGCTTTCAGACTTACAGGCTGAGGAGCTCATCTCAGTGCTGTTTGTGGGGGGCAGTGGGGTGAAGCAGTGCCTGTGTGAGTGAAAGAGCCTTTAGTAGATTCAGGTGCAGGTGGAGAGTGATGCATGGTGCTGGACTGAGATCCTGCCTCAAGCAGCTGATGTTCCTGAAAAGAGCATTTTATCAAGGCAATAGGAGACAAACTAATGGGTCTGAGAGCTGGAGAAGGGGAGCTGAACATGTAAGGACACATTCAGCCCTGCAGAGAGGTCCTGGTGATGGTGCTCATGCTGATTTTCAGAGTGGGTCTGTGGCATGCAAGAGTGTGTGTTGTTGGAACAAGGTGATGATAACTTTGCTGGGTAGGTCCCAAAGCAGGATAGATTTGATGAGGCACGAATGCTTTGCACCCAGTGCTTTCCCAAGCATGATGTGACACCACAGTGTGCTGTTCCCTTCATGCAGAAGGATAAATTCTCACATGGACAGAGAAGTAACTGTCAAAGCTAATAGACCAAGTCAGCAGCAGAGCTCAGAGCCGAGTCCCCATTGCAGAGGCTTTCTGGTGCTTCTGCCAAAGGTGACTGGAGGAGAGAGGACAGTAAACTACACGGGTAATTTTCCACCAGAAGCAAATGCTCCTCGCTGGCTGCTCTTCCCTTCCCATATGTTGAGATAAAGCACCCGTGATAAACACCAGAGCAGAGCCGTTTATCTCCCTGTGAACTGTTGCTGTGTGCAGATGTCTGTGGAGACCAGCTGATGTGGGTCAGACAGGGCAGCTCCACTGGTTCCACAGCAGGACTTGTTACCACGGTAGGGGAAGCTACTTGGTGATAGGGTAGCAAACCCTGCCCCGATGATGAAGAAAAGCAGGGGACTGATGCCTTTACAGCAGAGAAGCCCTTCTGAACTGCTTCTGACAGCCAAAATGGCCTGGTGGTACTTAATATAAGCTTCCTTTTGTGAAGGAAACTGGCCCTGCTTGGCCTGAGGCCATTGCAGCAATAGTGTCTGAGACAGCTGCAGCAATAGTGTCTGAGACAGCTGCAGCAATAGTGTCTGAGACGGCTGCAGCAGGAGCAAGGCAAACCTGGCAAAGGGACTGGAGGCTTTTTCTTGCCTTCCTGGTAAAGTGCATCACACTCCTGTGATCTTAATGTGTCCAATGTGTGGCTCTGCTTCCCCTGTATGAGAAACAGTCCCCTGCCATCTAGACCTTGCTTTGGTGCAGGGAGGGTAACATGGTGTCTGCAAGTCCCTGCTTCCCATTAGAGGAAGGAGTCACACTGATGTCCCACTCATACCTTTATTCTGGGAAGTAAGTTCCCTCCTCTTCTCTTTCTGACTTCTCTCTCCAGGGAATTGCTGTCTTCTATGAACATATCCATCTTGCTTCCCCGCAATCTGCGCTCATAAATCCTTCATCTTCCTCAAGACCGTGTTTTAGGTCCTGTCGTTGCTGAATCTCCTGCTCCCGCATCTGATGGAGCAAACCTGGCTTTCATTTTACCTTTTTTACTGCTGTTTCTTGTAGAAACCTCCTCTGAAGGTTGCAGAAATTCATCAGCTGCTACTCTGGAGTTTACAGTGAGCTGGAGGTCATGAAGAAGTGACAGGATTTAGCTTATGCAGGAGGAACTGGGCAAATGAGCTTTACATTTAAGAATCAATGTCTTCATTTCCTCTACCTTGTTTTGCCAGCATTGTGTAATCCAGCTGCGCTCTAGTATTTCAAATACCACAGCATCCATAATGCCTGTCAGCTCCAGAATCGGAGTGGGATGTTAAACTTGCCCAAAACACTGATGGAAGTATTGGATAGAGATGCAGAAGGTAGGACTGTCTTGACGTGATGTTGTGCTGAAGCATGTACAGAGCAGATGCCCTCCTTTCATGCCTCCTCTCCTGAAAGAGCTGCCTAACATGAAACTAAATGAGATCTGTTCCTCTGTTTAAGACTATTTTGGCTTGATGGAGAATCAGGATCAAGATTAAGGTAGAGGGAGATCTTCCTCTTTCCAAAGAGAATGGGCTTAGGAAGCTCATGAAAACTTCCTCCCCGGGATCCATTATGTCACCTAATGTATGAAGCAGGAAGCAAGTGGCATGTGTTGCGAAGGGATGATTCATTATCATTATTTCCTGGCAGGCTGATGCTCTGCTTCAACAAGGAAGCTCTGTCACAGCGTCAGGCGCGGTGACGGATGGCCCTGCCACTGCCGTGTCAGCTGCACAGCCCACTGCTTAAACAAATGCCTGTGGATGGGGCATAGGGAGCAGCCAGGCTTGGGCTGCTCTGCTAATACAGCATGGTGTGGTGCTCACCACTGCCTCTCCAGCCCTGGGGATGTTCTCACCAGTTGTGCCTTGTGGAAGGAAGAATGAGAGTAGGGACCAAGTTGGAGAAGATGTGACTCGAGGTTTGGTGCAGTTCCTCTGTCTTTCTATCTCTTAACATACAAGGTGCTTGTCACGTAACCTTTGTTCTGTTTTCTTCCATAAGTCTTTTACTCATCCCTAGTTCATGTCTCTCCCAGTGCTTTCTAGAGCCATTAAAACCATCCTTGTTTTAACTGGGAGCAATGCTTTGAAGGTCGAAGTTTACTGGTGAACTTGGGGGGCAACATCTGTCTTTGATAATAGAGATGTTATCCAATGCCACAGTCCTGCAGAACCTCACTTCTGAGCTCACTTCCCCCTTGCCAAGCCACCTCTTTCCAAGTTCTCCCTGTTTCCTACTGTGGCTCAGTTCAGGATCTTCTCCATTATTTTCCACATGCCAACAGAGAGACTGAAGTGGGGCATCAAGTCAAGCATCTCAAAACCATAGTGCCTTGCCAAGGATGCAAGGGAGGGTTAAGCCAGGAATTCATTCTGAGCATCAGTTCTTCCAGGAACCTATCATGACTGGGGAAAATAATGTGTTCTGGCCTTGGGCTTCTCTCTTTCCTTGCAGTAGCCTTTCTGCAGAGAGATGAAGTTCAGGTACAGACCAGCATTTTCTCATTTGCGAAGGTGTTTGCTCTGACTCTGCAAAACAGTAGTTAATCTTAGAATGGCTAAATGATCTCCAGTGCTCTTCTGCAGCCTTATTATGCTTCTATCAAAGTTCACCAAAATGTATTCTTTAATATCCCTAGGCTCCCATATTTCCCAAGGTGTTCTTATTAGGATGTGTGCTCATCCATATTCATCCTTCTTCCACCTGCAAGAGCCAGAGCAGAGCTGCCTTATCTTTGAATCAACATCTCCTGAGTCAAGCAGGACAGACAGCTGCACTGTCAGTGAGAAGAGCCAGTGTTTGCTCCTTGAAGAGTGACAGGAGAGGTCTGTAGGTGATGAGCTTCATCACAGCGTTTCCTTTATGGCAATACTCCTTTCTGTTTTCTTTCCAGTCTCACTTACACCCTTCAGTAAAAATGATGCTCAAACATATAGAGGAGAGATGATGGGACCAGCAGTGTCCTCTGTGCCTCGCTGACTGCCAAGCCCATCTGTGGTGTGTGGGTTTGGAGTGGGTCTGACACTGGTGAAAAATCAGGAGCAGCAAAACTCTCGACTGTTTTTAAGCACTTGTATAAAGGTTTAAAGGTACAAATAAAGGTTTTAAACAAAGTTTTCATGTAAGTTACTAACAACCCATGGTAGCACTGCTGTCCATCTCGTTTTGTACCTACTGGTCATAGTATCTGAAGGTGTTTCATCCCTGAGCATCTTATATCATGCCATCTGTGTAGAGGAGCAGATCAAGGCTTATTTTATGAACCCACATCTGACTTCACCAGGGTCCTTGTGGTGCAGGAACGCTGTGGGATGCCCTGTGTGGCAACTGGAAGTGACTTGAGATAGCATGGTGTGACTCTGCCTTCAGCCTGCTGTCCCAGGTAGAGGAGGATGCGAGCAGGAGCTTTGTGTGTGCCTGAGGATCCTGTGCTGCCTCTTATCTGCCCAAAGCTGCCTGTCAGTCATCATCTGTCATCTTCTTCTCATCTTGATTTATCACCTGGCATAACCAGGTTTCAGAGTTTCACTTTGGGGCTTGTCTCCTTCCAGGGCCAGGCGGATAAATCTGGCATGCAAATGTCTCAGCTCTCTGGTTCCCTGTTGCAGGGAGTGAGAGAAAACACAACCACTGGGGCAGGGCTCCTGTTGTCTTCTCCGAGGCTGGAATTGAGCAGGGGAGGATTCCAGTTTACCCAGCACCACGCATCTCAGGGCTCATGCAGAACACCAGGGCAGGGGGAGCACAGCCTTGTGGGAAACAGTGCTAGTTTCAATCTTAGTATTCATAGAATCAAAATGGTTTGGGTTGGAAGTACATAAAGCTTATCCGGTTCCATCCCCTGCCATAGACAGAGGCACTTGCCACTCGACTGGATCCTCACGCATTGTAACTTTAATACATTTAATTTCTGAAAGAAACAT